>JASAMY010001256.1:0-89514 GCA_030248085.1 Paralinhomoeus sp. GSCO2_6
GGCCCAGGGGTAGTTTGCGGCCCCAACGTTAATCCCGTTATCTGGAGGTCGATACCGGTATCGATGGAGGCATTTGCTTTTATTTTTAGTGCGGTTTCGCGGCGGTGGAGGTCGACCCCGGTGGCAATCTGCTGTTCGTTCCAATGCGGAGGTCGACCCCGGTGGCAATGTGTTTCTCCTAGCTTTGTACCTGTCTAGAAGCCGCCGCCGCGGCGGACGCGGCGGTGGAGGTCGCCCCCGGTGGCGATCTGCTTCTCCCAGCTTTCCACCTGTCGAGAAGCCGCCGCCGCGGCGGACGCGGCGGTGGAGGTCGCCCCCGGTGGCGATCTGCTTCTCCCAGCTTTTCACCTGTCGAGAAGCCGCCGCCGCGGCGGACGCGGCGGTGGAGGTCGCCCCCGGTGGCGATCTGCTTCTCCCAGCTTTTCACCTGTCGAGAAGCCGCCACCGCGGCGGACGCGGCAGTGGAGGTCGCCCCCGGTGGCGATCTGCTTCTCCCAGCTTTTCATCTGTCGAGAAGCCGCCGCCGCAGCGGACGCGGTGGTGGAGGTCGCCCCTGGTGGCGATCTGCTTCTCCCAGCTTTTCACCTGTCGAGAAGCCGCCGCCGCGGCGGACGCGGCGGTGGAGGACGCCCCCGGTGGCGATCTGCTTCTCTCACCTTTTCACCTGTCGAGAAGCCGCCGCCTCGGCTGACGCGGCGGTGGAGGTCGCCCCGGGTTGGGATCGGCTTCTCCCTGCTGTTCATCTGTCGAGAAGCCGCCGCCGCGGCGGACGCAGCGGTGGAGGTCGCCCCCGGTGGCGATCTGCTTCTCCCAGCTTTTCACCTGTCGAGAAGCCGCGGGCGCGGCGTTCGCGGGGGTGGAAGTCGCCCCCGGTGGCGATCTGCTTCTCCCAGCTTTTCACCTGTCGAGAAGCCGCCGCCGCGGCGGAACCGGCGGTGGAGGTCGTCCCCGGTGGCGATCTGCTTCTCCCAGCTTTTCACCTGTCGAGAAGCCGCCGCCGCGGCGGACGCAGCGGTGGAGGTCGCCCCCGGTGGCGATCTGCTTCTCCTAGCTTTGCACCTGTCTAGAAGCCACTGACCGCGGTGGACGCGGCGGTGGAGGTCGCCCCCGGTAGCGATCTGCTTCTCCCAGCTTTCCACTACATAGCGAATAATGCACTTTCTACCAATTCTACCAGTTTGCATGGCGCTCACGATGAACCAGCAAGGTATTTGCTTCGTTTTAGCCGCGATTTCGCCAAAAGGTGCTCGAATCTCCTGCATTGGGTCTGAAACGTCGCCTGGCCTTGGTGGGAGGAGTGAATCACTGCTGACTCTACAGTTCTAATGAACAGGCTGCTATACATAACAAGATATTCACTGCAAAGAAATCAAACTGTTTCTATGAAAAACTTCTGACAGTTGGCGCTGTAGCGGACCAATTTTCTCAATTTGTTTAGGGTTAACGTTCTTCATGTACCTACCTTGTCCTAAAATATCAAACAGATTCGACGCAAAACGCTGAAGTTATAGCAAGATGAAACCGACGATAGACGGCCCACAAGTACTTCACTCAGGTGAAAATGTTTTGCCCAATATTTTGCTGATAAATCCCACAATTGTCATGCTCGATATATGTGCAGTGGCTTTGTCTTATTATTTCACTAAGTTCCGATGTACCGTCATTCCCAAAAGTTGAGTACCAAATCCCGCATTTGCGTTACGTCCCGCGGGACGCTCTGATTTTGCGTGACGCGCGAGACGCACGCTATAGCATAGGGCTGGGTGAGAGGGGACGGCGCGCGCGTCGCCCAATGACCGCGCGCTTAGATCGGGATGCGCGCGGTGGGATAGACCAAGAGGAGCGGTCACTAGGTAGATTGTGGTAACGGTGCCGGTTCCCATCGGCCCCCCGCACGCATCCCGATCTAAGCGTGCGGTCATTGGGCGACGCGCGCGCCGTCCCCTCTCACCCAGCCCTATGCTATAGCGTGCGTCTCGCGCGTCACGCAAAATCAGAGCGTCCCGCGGGACGTAACGCAAATGCGGGATTTGGTACTCAACTTTTGGGATTGAGGGTAGGATTTTCTTTGAGTTTAGCAACTGGAAGTGGTGTTTGAACTATACATACCTATGCATATTAACAGAATTGAATGGAATATGACATTTCATGTGCATGCGTGGGTGCACGTGTTCGTGCCGATTTTTCCCAGGCACACTGTATGTGCACGCGTGTGTAGGTGGATGGGTGGGTGCGCGCGCGCGCGCGTGCGTGCGTGCGTGCGTGCGTGCGTGCGTTTGTGGGTGGGTGGGTGCGTGGGTGCGTGCGCGCGCGCGTGCGTGCGTGCGTGCGTGCGTGCGTGCGTGCGTGCGTGCGTGCGTGCGTGCGTGCGTGCGTGCGACCGTGCATGCGTCCGTGCATGCGTGCGCGCCTACGCGCGCGCGCGCGTCTGTGCCAACATCTGCGCATTGTGCGTGCGTGCGTGCGTGCGTGCGTGCGTGCGCGCGTGCGTGCGTGCGCGCGTGCGTGCGTGCGTGCGTGCGTGCGTGCGTGCGTGCGTGCGTGCGTGCGTGCGTGCGTGCGTGGGTTGTTGTTGTTGTTGTTGTTGTTGGATTAGGGGCAACACTAGGAGGCTGTCAATATTAGCCCATATTAGCCCATATGTAGCATACCCTTCTCCATGACGCCTTCCCGTCTACAGCCGCATGATTAGCGAAAGAGTTTCAGAAGATCGCCATCTGTAATCTAGGCCAGCGATGGCACGGGAAAATCCATTGAGAGGGAATCCCCGATCTAGTGGATCCATCAAGAATCAAACCCAGGACCTTACGCGCAAGAGGCCGATTCTTTACCACTAGGCCATACGCTGCTATTATTGGCAAAAGGGAACGGGGAAGGGGGTTGAAGGGAGGGGGGAGAGGGGAAGGGGGGGGGGTGGGGCCTGGACTGCAATCTGCAAATTTTCGTCAATTGTAGAATGTCTCAAGAGTGGCTTTTGTGCGTCGAGCTTGAAGGTGAACTTGAAAGCTTGAAGGGATTTGAAGGTGAACGTAAAGGAAGATATGATGAGGAAGATATGAAGATATGAAGATATGAGACTAGAGTTTGAACACAGCATTGTATTCAGAAGTAACTTAGAGCAGCAGACCGCACCTGTTTGACTTTCTGCGTCAGGAGCTGCCTTGTTAGTGGGCCGTGAAGCGCTCTCTGTTCAATAGATTCTAAGTGCTAAGCAAGGTCACAGTCCTCAGCTGAAAGTTCACAGCATGCAAATCCAAAAACAAGGAGTCATATGAGGTGGTTTGGAGTCACTTGGTTCGACCTCCACCACTGCGTCCGCTGCGGCGGCGGCTCCTAGACAGGTGCAAAGCTGGGAGAAGCAGATCGCCACCGGGGGCGACCTAGACCGCCGCGTCCGCCACGGCGGCGGCTTCTAGACAGGTGCAAAGCTAGGAGAAGCAGATCGCCACCGGGGGCGACCTCCACCGCCGCGTCCGCCGCGGCGGCGGCTTCTAGACAGGTGCAAAGCTAGGAGAAGCAGATCGCCACCGGGGGCGACCTCCACCGCCGCGTCCGCCGCGGCGGCGGCTTCTAGACAGGTGCAAAGCTAGGAGAAGCAGATCGCCACCGGGGGCGACCTCCACCGCCGCGTCCGCCGCGGCGGCGGCTTCTAGACAGGTGCAAAGCTATGTAGGAGAAGCAGATCGCCACCGGGGGCGACCTCCACCGCCGCGTCCGCCGCGGCGGCGGCTACTAGACAGGTGCAAAGCTAGGAGCAGCAGTTCGCCCCCGGGGGCGACCTCCACCGCCGCGTCCGCCGCGGCGGCGGCTTCTAGACAGGTGCAAAGCTAGGAGAAGCAGATCGCCACCGGGGGCGACCTCCACCGACGCGTCCGCCGCGGTGGCAAGGCGAAAGGAAGGAGCAGCAGATCGCCACCGGGGGCGACCTCCGGCGCCGGCCAAAGGAAGGAGGAGCAGATCGCCACCGGGGGCGACCTCCACCGCCGCGTCCGCCGCGGCGGCAAGTCGAAAGCAAGAAGGGGCAGATCGCCACCGGGGGCGAGCTCCTCCGGAAAGGAGCAGCAGATCGCCACCGGGGGCGACCCCCACCGCCGCGTCCGCCGCGGCGGAAAGTCGACCGCTGGGAGGACCAGATCGCCACCGGGGGCGACCTCCGGCGACGGCCAAAGGAAGGAGGAGCAGATCGCCACCGGGGGCGACCTCCACCGCCGCGTCCGCCGCGGCGGCAAGTCAAAAGCAAGAAGGAGCAGATCGCCACCGGGGGCGACCTCCGCCGGAAAGGAGCAGCAGATCGCCACCGGGGGCGACCTCCACCGCCGCGTCCGCCGCGGCGGCAAGTCCAAGCAGGGAGGACCAGATCGCCACCGGGGGCGACCTCCGGCGACGGCCAAAGGAAGGAGGAGCAGATCGCCACCGGGGGCGACCTCCACCGCCGCGTCCGCCGCGGCGGCAAGTCGAAAGGAAGGAGCAGCAGATCGCCACCGGGGGCGACCTCCGGCGGCGGCCAAAGGAAGGAGGAGCAGATCGCCACCGGGGGCGACCTCCACCGCCGCGTCCGCCGCGGCGGCAAGTCGAAAGCAAGGAGGAGCAGATCGCCACCGGGGGCGACCTCCGCCAGAAAGGAGGAGCAGATCGCCACCGGGGGCGACCTCCACCGCCGCGTCCGCCGCGGCGGCAAGTCGAAAGCAAGGAGGAGCAGATCGCCACCGGGGGCGACCTCCGCCGGAAAGGAGGAGCAGATCGCCACCGGGGGCGACCTCCACCGCCGCGTCCGCCGCGGCGGCAAGTCGAAAGGAAGAAGGAGCAGATCGCCACCGGGGGCGACCTCCGCCAGAAAGGAGCAGCAGATCGCCACCGGGGGCGACCTCCACCTTAGCATAGCAAAAGCGGAATAAAAAAATTAACAAATGCCTCCATCGATACCGGTATCGACCTCCGGATTACGAGACTTGGCATTTTATCGTTGGGGCCGCAAAGTATACCTGAGTCGGGCCCCCACCTGGCACTGATTTTTGGCCGAAGCCACGGTACAGCCCGAAACCAGAGCAGTGGTTTAAACCCCTTGCCCAAGGGGGTAGCCGTGGCCTTGCCCAGCAAGGAATCGAACCCCCCACCTCGCGGTCAGGAGTCCAACGCCTTACGGACTACGCCACAGCCCCACTCTTTCGCTCAGGATAAAAATACCGTAAATCCTCTAATAGTGCCCCCGGGGCACTATTGTTTCAATGTCTCTCAAGAGGGGGGCACTATTAATTTCGTCAGATTTTTGGGCAATTTTGCAGCAAAATTTAACATCTAAATGCCTTAAAATGCACACAGGTAGCCGGAATTTAAAAGTTTAATTCAAATACATGTATTGCACACATGATTACACACCATGCATACACTTTTAATGCAGCTGGGTAGCATTCAAAATTTGATTCTGGCGCGAATTTAAAATTGACTTGCCCCCAGGGGCACTATTGGAGGGGGGCTTATATTGGAGGATTTACGGTAAACAAAACACCTAGACACCGAATGTTTCAGGACGCATTCAAAACGTTCGGGTTCTTATGGCGAGTGGGGCGTTCCAAGAGGGTTTGTCTAGAGCCGACCAAGAGCCACTCATCCTCGCTGGAGACTTGAATTGCCCATCGCATTTGGTTGTGCATTTTACTATTCATTGCTGCATTTGCTATGCACACTATCGTACTGGTTTGCGCATTCGGCCCGATCACAATCGGCAAATGTCCAATCAATCGCATGATGCAGCCGGCCATACCAGAGTTGTGTGAGTGTCATTGGCTGGCACTACATTCAGATATGCATTATACATAGCCGATTTGCATATAACTGCCACAATCCTCTGAATGTCTGTTGTTTGTTTCAGGAGTAGAGCGCTACTGCTGTTTGCCGAAGCGTTGTGATCAGTCTAGCTTAGCAACAAGGTGGCATGTCAATCAAATATTACACATACAGTAGCCTTGCGCAGGACTGGACGGCTGCGGCGCGACGCCTGCACTGCGGCTGGCAGTTCGAGTGGCCCGTGACGATCCTTGCCAACGGAGGCCTCGTCGACTCCTATCGCGATCCACCCCGATCCCGTCCAATCGCCAGGTACCACTGCTCTTGATGGAGACTGGTTGAGTACGGTAGTTGGGCACTTCAAAAAAGCGGTTGGGGCTTTCACCCACTCCCCGAAGGGAGGCACCTGGCCCAGCTGGTTGAGCGTTTCCGCTTTTACCAGTGTGCCCTGCTGCCGTTAGGTGTCAACTGACCACACAACATCACCCATGTGGGTGAAATTATACCACAACATACCGTAAATGCTCCAATAGAGGCCCCCCTAATTGTCCCCCCCCGGGGGGGGGGGGGTAAGGCAAGGTTGGAAGAACGTATACCGTAAATCCTCCAATAGTGCCCCCGCGGCACTATATTTTCAACCTCGCTCTACCCTGGGACACTATTGGGACTTTTTTGCGTTTTTTGGGTGACTGTTCAAAGTACCTGGAATGTCATTTATTAATGGACGCTTCTGCTTCACTACTGCATGATTTGTGTCCCTGTATAACGCAAGTCGTATGGCACCATTGGAGGGGGCTTCTATTGGAGGATTTACAGTAGTCGCAGCATTCAAATAAGGTGCTTGAACTATACATCCTAAACCACTAAAAGGTGGGCACCCTCGCAGGCACGACGTGGTCGACGGTGCAGAAGAATAGCGGACCCGATTGGGGCTGGACGATTCCTGAACCTCAAGAGAGAATTGACTTCATCCTCTACAAGGGGTAGGAGGTCTCTGACAATGAACATTCTTCATGTTCCATCCAGTTGTCCAGCCCCCACCCCACCCCCCTTCATGAGACCCAGTCAGCCCGTTCGTGTGGTGGGGGGGGGGGGGGCGCTGGCTCCCTGAACGCTGCATTTGCACGCAGTGCAAGACGCGCGTTTGCATACAGAAAGCGGCTGCATACACTACCACTACCACCACCACCACCACCACCACCACCACTACCACTACCACCACCAACACCACCACGTGGTGGTGTTGGTGGTGTTCGAGGTGAATCGAGTTGACTAGCAAGAAGTCCAGTGTATTGAGGTGCTGGGCGAATGCCCAGCTTGACATATACAACCGCTGAAACGTATGTACTCGCGCTGCAGTACAGCCACGCTGCAAGTGCAAAGCAGGGCTGCGTATGGCCTAGTGGTAAAAAATCGCCCTCTTGCGCGCAAGGTCCTGGGTTAGATTCTTGAGGGATCCACTAGATCGAGGACTTCCCTCTCAATGGATTTTCTCGTTCCGTCGCTGCCCTAGAATACAGATGGCGTTCTTCAGAAGGTCTTAGGCTAATTGTGCGGCTTTAGACGGGAAGGCGTCACGGAGACGGGTGGGTCATTGGGCCTCCTAGCGTTGCCCCAAATCCAACAACAACAAGTGAAAAGCAGGCCACGCAGCTGTGCGAACGTTGCAATGCTAGCGTAAACAAACTCTTCCGTAAGCCAGTACAGTAGTGTCCTTGTCACCAACCCAGTTTCTAACGCACAGAGGAGGGCCGGTCGCTAGTGTCGACCTTCGCGACGACGCGTGGCCACAAGCTCTGGTCGGACTGCCTGACTTCGCCAAGTTCACCTGCAAGTACTACAAGGAGAACATCGGACTGCTCTGCTGGACATCGCAGGCGCCACGCAGAAGAAGATCGACCTGCATGCAACTCGCCAAGGAGATGGACAAGGTAAGGCTACGCTAGCGTAAATCCTCCAATAGTGCCCCCGAGGCAGGAAATACCCTACGATATGCGTTATACAATGACACAAATCAGGCAAAAGTTATGTATGTATAATAAGTGGTGAGTACTAGGGATGAGCATGGGCCGGGCCGAAATTCCAGGCCCGTTTTGCGGGCCGGGCCGGGCCGGGCCTGCGTTTTGAGGGTGCGGGCCGGCCGGGCCGGGCCGGGCCGGGCGTTCTTGGCTGGCCAACGTAGATAGCTACCTATGTAATGCATTGTAAGTATCTGCGACTATTCTGCACCGTATTAGCAACTTTGTATTCTATGACGCGCGTCTTTCGCGCTCAAAGGGTGCAAAGGCCGTAAAATGGTTGTGAACTGCGATTCTGAGAGGTGGATGCGCCATTCCGTTAAGTAAATCACGCCAATTGGCATACGGTATTTCAGTAAATTGTACACTGTAGTGACTGTACTTATTTCGTGTTGCGGGCCGGGCCGGGCCGGGCCTGCGATATTGAGCAGTTGGACGGGCCGGGCCGGGCCGGGCCTGGATTTTGAGGGCGCGGGCCGGGCCGGGACGGGCCGGACTATCTGGCGGGCCGGGCCGGGCCGAGATGTGCAGGCCCGTGCTCATCCCTAGTGAGTACCCTATGTACACAGCTACACTCATTTTAGAATGACATCTGAGCTACTTTGAACTGTCTAAATCACCTAAGGATCGCAAGACTACTCCAATGGTGCCCCCAGGTAAAGAGAGGTTGAAATATAGCACTATTGGAGCATTTACCGTAAATGTTACGCATTGCTGTTGAGCTTGAGCGACGGGCGGCGCTGTGTCAAAGAGGACAAAAGAACAGTTTGGAAATCCACATCCACGATTGTTCCCCAAAGTTGAGTGACACGTCAGGACTCAGGATCGAAATGCAAAGTACAACCTGTGTACATACCGTATGCCATGCAAATCTACATGTCCGGGTTGGTAGCATACACTGAACGTGAAGCGACAATTCCACAAGAGTACAGCATTGATGTCTAGAAGTATTCAGAACGCTCTCCATTGCCCCGAGAAACATTTGGCCGAGTGGTGTGTGTGTGCCCCAAGTCTTGGCTTTGCCACGAGCCATGTGCTTTTTCTTCAGTCGTTTCCTTATTTTTTTTTAACTTTCTTGACGACAACCACCGCCACAGCACCCGTCTCTAGTAGTAAGAGCAGCGGCGACGACAGCAGTCAAGATGACGAGAAGGACCCTTCCCGGTACTTGAGAAAGGGTGGGCTTGGACCACGGAAACTTTTAATACCGACACGACCGACAAGGGCGCTGCCAGAGGAAAGGGTGGGCTTGGACCACGGAAACTTTTAATACCGACACGACCGACAAGGGCGCTGCCAGAGGAAATGGTCGGCTTGGACCACGGAAACTTTTAATACCGACACGACCGACAAGGGCGCTGCCAGAGGAAATGGTCGGCTTGGACCACGGAAACTTTTAATACCGACACGACCGACAAGGGCGCTGCCAGAGGAAATGGTCGGCTTGGACCATGGAAACTTTTAATACCGACACGACCGACAAGGGCGCTGCCAGAGGAAAGGGTGGGCTTGGACCACGGAAACTTTTAATACCGACACGACCGACAAGGGCGCTGCCAGAGGAAAAGGTGGGCTTGGACCACGGAAACTTTTAATACCGACACGACCGACAAGGGCGCTGCCAGAGGAAATGGTCGGCTTGGACCACGGAAACTTTTAATACCGACACGACCGACAAGGGCGCTGCCAGAGGAAATGGTCGGCTTGGACCACGGAAACTTTTAATACCGACACGACCGACAAGGGCGCTGCCAGAGGAAAGGGTGGGCTTGGACCACGGAAACTTTTAATACCGACACGACCGACAAGGGCGCTGCCAGAGGAAAGGGTGGGCTTGGACCACGGAAACTTTTAATACCGACACGACCGACAAGGGCGCTGCCAGAGGAAAGGGTGGGCTTGGACCACGGAAACTTTTAATACCGACACGACCGACAAGGGCGCGGCCAGAGGAATAGGTGGGCTTGGACCACGGAAACTTTTAATACCGACACGACCGACAAGGGCGCTGCCAGAGGAAAGGGTGGGCTTGGACCACGGAAACTTTTAATACCGACACGACCGACAAGGGCGCTGCCAGAGGAAAGGGTGGGCTTGGACCACGGAAACTTTTAATACCGACACGACCGACAAGGGCGCTGCCAGAGGAAATGGTCGGCTTGGACCACGGAAACTTTTAATACCGACACGACCGACAAGGGCGCTGCCAGAGGAAATGGTCGGCTTGGACCATGGAAACTTTTAATACCGACACGACCGACAAGGGCGCTGCCAGAGGAACAGGTCGGCTTGGACCACGGAAACTTTTAATACCGACACGACCGACAAGGGCGCTGCCAGAGGAAATGGTCGGCTTGGACCACGGAAACTTTTAATACCGACACGACCGACAAGGGCGCTGCCAGAGGAAAGGGTGGGCTTGGACCACGGAAACTTTTAATACCGACACGACCGACAAGGGCGCTGCCAGAGGAAAGGGTGGGCTTGGACCACGGAAACTTTTAACCCTTCCAGCATTGACCAGGGGTCTGGTCATTTTTGACCAAGGGCGTGTCAATTTTGCCATCGCTGTTTTGACGAGTTTTTTTTGGACATGTGTCGTTTTAGCCTCCAAAAAAAAAGTGACCATGCGATATCCGAAACGACACGTGAAATTTTACTGCCGCGTTGTGCTGTTTTATACGAGTTTCTTATTCAGGAAAAAACTACATCTGCAACGCGACTAACATGAGGGAATCATGAAACGACCCACAAACTTCGACCTGCTGAACTTCGACTTCGACCTGTGGTGTTCTTCTTCGCAGTCGACAAGGACGCGTACTATGACACTGATTGCGGCGCTGGGCACGGCAAAACGTTGGGCGTCTCGCACGGAGCGAAACTTGTTCCGTTTTCGGCGAAGGAGTTGCTGTTCCACCAACCATCTCTGCTCAAGCAGGCGCTGACAGCTGCGATCAAGCAAGTCGACCTGTTCAACAAGGCGAAATACTCTGAGGCAAGTTTATGTTGACGTTGCTTTGTCTGTCCATGTTGCGTTTATGGCGATGTTCCGACTGTCTGTTTATGTTGCGTTTGTGTTGCAGTAATGCTAGTCCATTTAGGACTCGGCCACGGCTGTCATGTTGCGCGTGCTGAGGTCGCTGCACCAATTGGAGCACACCGAGAAGCGACTGTCAGAGCACGACGAGCGCGACCCGTCGTACATGCACGTGAAACGAATGGCTATGGGTCTAAAGTCGTTGAACCTGGATAACTACAACGACGCAGGTACTACGACTTGTTCGAAGCAAATTCATTCAAAACTGCGCGCGTGGCAGGACTCAACTTGACCAGCAGGGCGTGCATGCAGTGGAATCGCGACGGCATCAGGATGTCCCGCAAGTGTAAGGCTCAAGGCTGCCGAGAGCCAGGCACACGTCGAAGAGCAGGAGACAGACGCACCACCAACAATGGAGAACGACAAGAAACGTAACAATGAGAATGTTAAAACGCGCCACAAATGGAGCAGAAACTTGACGGAACTGTGCGTTTACAGGGTGGCAGAGGAAGGGGCAGCGAGTCGGGAAAGTCGCCTCCTCTCCGCGCAAGACCTCTTCTTCGCGTAAATTGGCGCGTACGTCAGCCGCTCAAGAAGAAGTCGACCGCAGGAAGGCGCTCTCGAAAATTGCTGATGAGCACCAGCAACGAGGACGGCAACAGCAGCGCAACTGCAGCTGCGCTTGCAGACAAGGACGAGATTGCGCCATCGCCTCTGTCTGCTGTGGCCGAGAGAGAACGGTTCGTTAATGTCCTTCGTATGTGTTTTAGTCGCGTTTCATGCTTTGCACGCAACTAAACACGACTTTTAGTCGTGTTTAGTTTATGCTTGAAAAAGAGCGCACCATTGTGTGTAGATTGGTCGAATCGAACCGGGAGCTGTTGTCGCATCTCCTGGACTCCGTCGGCTCCTTGCCCACTGGCAAGGGACGTAAGAGGTAAACGCACTTGTCCAACGCGCCTGTTGTGATGCCAACATGTTGCTGTCTACATCAATGTACAGCAAGAAGAAGACCGAGATGGGAAAGAGCAAGCCGCTGCGTGGCGTCGCACAGCGGCAGAAGCGAGACCGCAAGCGGGCGTTCATTTCGAAATCCAGTGACGAGGACGATGACGATGCCGACGATGCCGACGACGCTGCGCCTGCAAAGCTTGCGGCTCCGAAGAAGCGTGCTCGCGGAAACGCGACGGAAACCGCACGGCCTGCGAAAGGCACAGCCAGGCCGGAAACGCCTCCACTGCAGCCGAGAAACAGTTCGCCGTCGCCTCACGTAGAAAAAGACGAAGAAGACGGTGGTGATGGCGAGCCAAAGTCAACACCTCCGCTGGTGATGGAAGGCGTGCTGTCGGTGTCATCAGATTCGGCAGCATCCGTCGACATCCTCACAGACGGCGACTGGAGTGGCAACGACACCGACAGAGAGGAGGACAGGGTCCGTTTATGCTACAGTTTTTTTGGTGTCTCAAAAATGCGTCGTAAACAAACGTCTTGATGCGTGAGCGCGACCACAACAGGTCGGCCCGGACAAGGTTGCCCGCTTTGTGCAAAAAGCGTACACGGGACACAAGGGCAACAACGCGCAGACAATCATCAACACCGTCTTCGACTTCTGCGAGTCGAAGGCGCAACTGACGTCCAACGCTGTGCGCGACGCGCTCCGCAAGAAAGTACGCTTTACGAAAACAAAACAAACAGAGGAAATGGTCGGCTTGGACCACGGAAACTTTTAATACCGACACGACCGACAAGGGCGCTGCCAGAGGAAATGGTCGGCTTGGACCACGGAAACTTTTAATACCGACACGACCGACAAGCGCGCTGCCAGAGGAAAGGGTGGGCTTGGACCATGGAAACTTTTAATACCGACACGACCGACAAGGGCGCTGCCAGAGGAAAGGGTGGGCTTGGACCACGGAAACTTTTAATACCGACACGACCGACAAGGGCGCTGCCAGAGGAAATGGTCGGCTTGGACCATAAAACTTTTAATACCGACACGACCGACAAGGGCGCTGCCATAGGAACAGGTCGGCTTGGACCACGGAAACTTTTAATACCGACACGACCGACAAGGGCGCTGCCAGAGGAAATGGTCGGCTTGGACCATGGAAACTTTTAATACCGACACGACCGACAAGGGCGCTGCCAGAGGAACAGGTCGGCTTGGACCACGGAAACTTTTAATACCGACACGACCGACAAGGGCGCTGCCAGAGGAAATGGTCGGCTTGGACCACGGAAACTTTTAATACCGACACGACCGACAAGGGCGCTGCCAGAGGAAATGGTCGGCTTGGACCACGGAAACTTTTAATACCGACACGACCGACAAGGGCGCTGCCAGAGGAAAGGGTGGGCTTGGACCACGGAAACTTTTAATACCGACACGACCGACAAGGGCGCTGCCAGAGGAAAGGGTGGGCTTGGACCACGGAAACTTTTAATACCGACACGACCGACAAGGGCGCTGCCAGAGGAAATGGTCGGCTTGGACCATGGAAACTTTTAATACCGACACGACCGACAAGGGCGCTGCCAGAGGAAATGGTCGGCTTGGACCACGGAAACTTTTAATACCGACACGACCGACAAGGGCGCTGCCAGAGGAAATGGTCGGCTTGGACCACGGAAACTTTTAATACCGACACGACCGACAAGGGCGCTGCCAGAGGAAAGGGTGGGCTTGGACCACGGAAACTTTTAATACCGACACGACCGACAAGGGCGCTGCCAGAGGAAAGGGTGGGCTTGGACCACGGAAACTTTTAATACCGACACGACCGACAAGGGCGCTGCCAGAGGAAATGGTCGGCTTGGACCACGGAAACTTTTAATACCGACACGACCGACAAGGGCGCTGCCAGAGGAACAGGTCGGCTTGGACCACGGAAACTTTTAATACCGACACGACCGACAAGGGCGCTGCCAGAGGAAATGGTCGGCTTGGACCACGGAAACTTTTAATACCGACACGACTGACAAGGGCGCTGCCAGAGGAAAGGGTGGGCTTGGACCACGGAAACTTTTAATACCGACACGACCGACAAGGGCGCTGCCAGAGGAAAGGGTGTGCTTGGACCACGGAAACTTTTAATACCGACACGACCGACAAGGGCGCTGCCAGAGGAAAGGGTGGGCTTGGACCACGGAAACTTTTAATACCGACACGACCGACAAGGGCGCTGCCAGAGGAAATGGTCGGCTTGGACCACGGAAACTTTTAATACCGACACGACCGACAAGGGCGCTGCCAGAGGAAAGGGTGGGCTTGGACCACGGAAACTTTAAATACCGACACGACCGACAAGGGCGCTGCCAGAGGAAAGGGTGGGCTTGGACCACGGAAACTTTTAATACCGACACGACCGACAAGGGCGCTGCCAGAGGAAAGGGTGGGCTTGGACCACGGAAACTTTTAATACCGACACGACCGACAAGGGCGCTGCCAGAGGAAAGGGTGGGCTTGGACCACGGAAACTTTTAATACCGACACGACCGACAAGCGGCTGCTGAGAGGTAGAGGGAGAGGTGGAGGTCCAGAGGTTTTCCTGAGCGACTTTTTTTTCTATGGTTACCTGAGTCTATGCATATTCCTAAGGGGCCAGATGGGGCCGCAAATGACACCTGAGTCGAGCAAGGAAAGCAAGCGATTATTTGTCCAACGTTGGGATATATTAAACAAAAGTAAAACATTTTGAAATTGAAACTACCACATTTGCCACGTCTTTTACTCCCCACAATTGCCAGCAAATAATCAGTCGATATGCTTGCAGGGCCCTGTGCGTACGACATCTTTTGTTGACAATTGGCCCCGTTATAATCCGATTTGAAACCAGCGCGTGGCACCAGCTTGAATTTCGATCGCCTTTGTTGCCATTCTGAGGTCATTTTTGCCAACATTTCTATGGCCATCTTTCTGGTCATTGTTTAAGAATATTGGTTGAACTTGCCATGCACATGCCAGCAGAGAATGGAACATGTCATATCAGTGTTCAAATCTCGACGCCAGGAGGTTGCATGGCGCCTTTAGATCGAATGGTCTTCTCCACTCCTGTTTGATGCTTTAATCGTGTTGCTTGCATCTCTCTGCTGCTCGACGAGATCTTCTCGGACAACCAAGCTTTACCATACCACCCTTGGAATGCCCACCTCGGCGCTTATTTTTTCATGTCGATTTCGTGCTGTTTGCTCGAGGTCAGACAATCCTTCACCGCCCAACACAACAAAAATGACTGTAAAATGGGGCAACATGCAAGCAAATGCCAAACGCTGGTTTCAAAACGGATTCGTACCGGGCCAATTGCCAACAAAACCTGAGAGTCTTGTCTACCTAAAACTCTGTGAATCACCCAAATCCCTAATCTCAAATCTCAAATGGCAATCTCTCAAATCTCATTCAGAGCACGTTCAGCCTGTCTCGACGACTACGGCACGCGCTACGGGCCGTCTCTTGCAGGCGGGCCTGGCGACAGCGCCGGGCCTCCTGCCGCTCGTCATCTTCCCCGCCTACGTCGTGCGCACCTTCGTCAAGACGACCATCCTCGTCATCGACCTCGGCCTCTTCTTCCACCGCTCCTCTGGCTGCCGCAGGTGCTCTACACGCTACACGCTGCCGCCGGAGCGAAAGAAAGAACGGGAAGCTTATTTAGCTGATTTTTCGTTATATTACACTGAAAAGCACTGAAGTACACCAACATTTCCTCACTATTCGCGTTCTTCCCCGAATGTCTTCGGCTAATTGCATATGCGGCACTAGAATGGAGGGCGTCATGCAGATCGGTATGTATAGGGGTCATTGTCCGCCTCGCCCCTAATGCAACAACAACAGCACGCGTGAGTGTGTGACGCTGTTATCTCGTCTCATACGAGGCGAAATACAAAAAGTTCGATGACTACGAGACGCTGAGTCCCAACCTCAAGGCGATGTCCATTCAAATCGTCTTCAAGGGCCTCGACACGTGGAAGAAACGCAGCGACATCCTGCAACGTGAGTACATATACATACTACCTAGGACATTCGTGTGAATGCCGTCTGGGCCACAGTGAATGTTGCACGTCTGCAATAATTTCGCGCGCTAAGATTGCGCTAAGATTGCTAAGATTGTTGCTGGTGTCTGTCCAGGCTTGGGTAAAAAAATTCAGTTTTTTAATTAAAAAAAATAATAAGTTTTTTATTAAAGGTTCTCAGAGGCCGTTTTGGATGTCAAATCAATGTTGCAGAAGGTTGCAGAAGCAGGTTGCAATGTTGCAGAAGTCAGTAGAGTGTCAATATCAGCCAAATAAGGCATTAAAAGCCTTGTGAAGCGAAGCGCATTTCAATCAATTTTTACAACTGAGAGGTTTTTTTAGTGAGTCGGACTACGACTATGACTATCCAGCCTTGGTTTGACCGCCTCCAGAACACCTCCAATAGTGCCAATTATGGTTATTTAGCTCATGCAAGCTGCGTATATAGCGTAGTATATGGTATGTAGCGTTTAAACACACTAAAAAACCGTCGTTTTTTGCCTAAAGTTTTCGATCATTCCACAACGTAGCGTATTCTCTAATGGTATGTAGCCCCGTGTAAATAGGAGTATGGCCCTGGCACAAATGCTGAAAACGTTTTAGTTTCACCCTAAAGCGCCAGCAATCGCCGGAATAAGTTGTTGGTAACAGGATTTGCATGCTTACCATAAACCCTATAATTAGCTCCCTGGGGGCTAATTGTTTTATTCGAGCTCTAGAAGGGTGTATTATTATAGGGGGGCTTATAAACCGGAAGTGTCGATGTGTGGGAAGCTTTGTGGGCGGAAAGGCGCGTGGAGGAGATTTTTAAGGGAAAAAGGCGCTGTGCACACACGTTGGTACACTCTAACACACTCTCACACAGTCTCACATCACATGCACATACATGAACATACGTACACATACGCGACCATACATACACCCAGAAATGGAAAATTTTGACTTTCAGATGATGGTCCATTTAGGGAGGAAGGGACTTATTAACTCAAAGTGGTCTTGGGAGGGTGTATAATTATAAGGGGGCGGCTAATTATAGGGGGGCTAATTATAGGGTTTACGGTGTTTCATTATGGAGCTTAAAGCTCCAGCACCTCTCGTATTCCTCTGCTCCAGACGTTCATCTGTATCTACGGGTGAGAGCGAGAAACCAACGGGTGAGAGAACAAGAATGTGCAGAAGAGCGTCGTTGTGTGAAACGTGTGGTGAGCTTGTCGAACTTTATTGATTACCTACTGTGGGAACAACGAAACGCTCATTTGCACAACGTCGGGAATCCCCGACTCTCATATCATATCTCCAATCATATCTCCGATCATATCTCCGACATATCCCGACTCGGGATATGTTAAACGAAAGTGAAGCATTTTGAAACTACCACATTTGAAAAGTGTTTTACTCCCTACACAATTGCCAGCAATAAATATTCGCAATGTTTTACAGCTCTTTTGTTTTAGTGAGCCGAATTGGCCTAGCACCGCTCAAATGTTGAACCCAGTCAATCTTTGCAATTTTTAATTCCAAAATTTCAATTAGAAAATTTCAAAAATACCTACGAGTCAGAGGCGTGGACGACGCGTTCCTGATTCTGGCGACGTGGAACGCGACGCTGCAGGACGGGCAGAGTCAGGAGGTGGACGAGAGACTGGGCCGCGCCCTCGCCTCCTGCGGCGTCGGCATCACCATCACCTCTGTCACCGACGTGCTCTGCTTCGGTGCGCCCTTTGCTCATTGGTTCTCTTTCCTATAGGTAGGTCCTTTCTCGACCTACGTGTATGTACCGTATATCCCCCAATAGTGCCCCCGAGTAAGGAGAGGTTGAAAGAATAGTGCCCAGGGACACTATGGGAGGATTTACGCTAGGTCTATTATACCTACCTAGTAGGCCTAGTCGAGTGCAGTCTATGCAGAATGAACTATGTATGCAGAAAGAGAGAAGGGGTGGCGAAGAACTGAAATCAGACGTGTTCAGATCTTGTATGCAGCATCCTTATGGCATTGTGTTGCGTTGCTCGGACTAGATGTGTCTCTAGCTCTTGTGCAGGGTTCTATTGGTTGTCCTCTAGTGAGTCGGTATCCGCTAACGCCTCCAATTTAGGCATCGGCTATTTCTGGACTCTGACTCCGGCGATCAATCAATCAATCAATCAATCAATCAATCAATCAATCAATCAATCAATCAATCAATCAATCAATCAATCAATCAATCAATCAATCAATCAATCAATCCGTTTTATCGCTTCTTTCTGCCTGTTCACGGCGAATCGCGCAGGATTTTCTCTTCCAAATCAGCTTCTTCACGGCATTGGTGGTGATGCTGGGCCGGTGTCGCGAAATAAGTATTCCCCCAATTTTTTATTCCGGCCGGAATACATATTATGGGCGCAAGCCATAATAACTATTCCCCCCGGAATACTTATTATGGATTTTATCGAAATAAGTATTCCCCCTCCCGGATTGGTTGTTCCCCCATCTCAAATCTAACGACTGCTGAAGTCGCTCAGCAATATATTTTTTTCCAATCTCTCCCTAACAAATCCAAGAATGTCGCAGCATTGGCGGCGTATTTATGCGTCGTCGAGGGGACGATGAAGCATCTAACAGAGTCACCGCCAATTAGCTGGAGCTCAGGTGGAGCTCGTAATGGGCCGATCAGCCAAGCGTGGTTGAACGACGTTATTGTTGACGCACATTGTAGCCACTGTTCAGCCAACTCGGCATGCGTTCTGACGCAAACGCGATCGCTCACCCACACACACACACTTTGTGTAGCGGTCAGCCGCACACGTGGAGCACTCTAGTGCGAATAGGCGCTGTAGCAACGATGCGAACGAACGATGATGTCTATCGACATGATCTACATGTATACATGTACCGTGTTGTCAAAATATACTTTAATTAATTAAATTTTAATTAGTTACGCTTGCAATTGGAAGAACGATACTGAGACAGCTAATTATAAATCGGCATTCACGCGTTCACAAACAATCACTATCCGAATGAAAAAGCCACAAAAGATTAAGATTAAGGCAGCTAGTCATCTGTTGCATGTTTGTTGTTTTCTGTTCATGTCGTTCTGCTGCATATAAGGCATTGTGATACATAGTTAACGCATTTCAAAAGGGGGAATAGTTATTTCGGGTGGGGGAACACCTAATCTGGCACAAAACCATAATAAGTATTCCGGGGGGAATACTTATTATGGGGGAATACTTATTTCGTGACACCGGTACGAGCGACGCGCCTGCTGCTACGCCGACATTGAGGTCTATCACGACGTGTCGCGCGTCATAGAGTTTGCAGCATGAGATGAGATATTTGCAGCAGAGATTGCACACTAACTGGTTCATTGTGAAACTGTTTAAGGGTGTCTAGTGGCTTACAATAAGATCATGTATTGCCTACAGTTTGATTCGCAACAGAGATTGCACACAAACTGGTTCATTGTGAGGCTGTTTAAGTGTGGGTAGTGACTTGCAATAAAATCGTGTATTGCCTACAGTTTGATTCACAACAGAGATTGCACACAAACTGGTTCATTGTGAGGCTGTTTAAGTGTGTGTAGTGGCTTGCAATAAAATCGTGTATTGCCTACAGTTTGATTCACAACAGAGATTGCACACAAACTGGTTCATTGTGAGGCTGTTTAAGTGTGTGTAGTGGCTTGCAATAAGATCATGTATTGCCTACAGTTTGATTTGCAACAGAGAATGCACACAAACTGGTTCATTGTGAAGCTTTTGTGGCCCCTAGTTGCCCCTAATCCAACCACAACATTCTGTACTTTGCACCACTGCCATGACTACACACGTGACATATGAGGTCATATACGTGAGGTAGGTATGACGTCATCGCTTGCAGTGGAAGGCCGCGGCGATGACGGCTGGGCTGCTGTCGGTGTCGTTGGGCGTCTTTGTCTTCCTGCTCGACGAGCGTATTGTCGGATACTCAACACTCTAATGCATAAATCTGATTGGTGAAACAGGTTTGCCTAGAGTGCGGCGCGCGTACGCCTGAGCAGACGCAACAAAGGCTAGATTAGCCAATCGATTTTGTTGGGGTGTTGTCTCTGATGTCTACGTAATCAGTTGCGCTTGCGACGACTACAAGAAGCTGAGTCCCAACCTAAAGGCAATGTCCATTCAGATCGTCATCAAGGGACTCAACACGTGGAAGAAACGCAGCGACATCCTACAACAATCCTAGGTAATTCGTGCCAATGCGTGTCGCGTGGTCACAATGAATGTTGCACGTTTGCCATAAACAAACCCTTGCCATCTTAAAACTATTTGTAGTGTGGTGCTTTCTATCGACTTTGCTTATTAATCAATTGTGCTTGCTTATATTTTTATGGAGCTTAAAAAGCTCCAGCACCTCTCGTATCCTCTGCTCCAGACGTCCATGTGTAACAACGAGCGAGAACGAATAAGCCAACAGCTACGCGTATGACGTCATCGCTTGCAGTGGAAGGCCGCGGCGATGACGGCTGGTCTGCTGTCGGTGTCGGTGGGCGTGTTCGGCTGCCTGCACTTCTGTGGCGCGGAGCTGGACTTCGTGCTGCTCGGCTCAAGCGTGCTCGTCATGGGCCTCGGCATCGACTTCACCGCGCACATCTGCCACGCGTTCCTCAGTGGGACCACGCACGCCCTGCAGCAGTAGACTGCCCCAGACGGTAACGACGACGACGGTTGGCTTGATGGTTGGTTTGGATTGTTTGTGTGTGGGTGTTGGCCGCTTCTAAGATCCGGAAGCCTTTCTCTGGTTATACATAATTGACTGCTGCTGACACCCAGCTAGATGGTCAGCGGTGGGCTGGGAAGGAAACATGCACTGTATATGTAGTTGATTCTACTCATTTTGGTTATGCGACACAACTGCACAAGAAACACCGCATGCGGTACGGTCGTCAATAAGGAACGAGCCACAACACACGTTTGACTACAGAATTTGCGCTCATGTTTTACATGACAGTCCCCCGCAGGATTGATCAAACATTAAGGATTCTAACGTAAAACCAACTGGCGAAACATGTTTATGTTTGCCTATCTGTACGATCTTTGATGTAGAATTATGTAGAAGGCAATTGCAATTATGCAATTATGTAGAAGGCACCAGCTTAGTGCGCATCCGTTGCTGCAACAGCAGAGCAGGCATACACTTGCTTTTGGGGTTGCCATGCCAGTTCGAACGAAGTGTGCGTAATGCTGCCAGCTGGACCGCCGGGGGTAGGCAGAACACCAATAGATAGGGCAGAATACCAAAAAAAAAAACACACCAAAATGATTAGTATTAATTATGAGTCTGAGCCTAAGCCTGAGCAATGCCTAAGCCTAAGCAAGACCAAAGCCTAAGCCTAAGCAAAGCCTAAGCCTAATCCTAAACAAGGCGTAAGCAAGTGTAAGCCTAAGCCTAAGCAAAGCCTATGCCTAAGAAAGATCTAAGCTTAACCAAACCTTAAGCCTAAGCAAGGCCTAAATCTAGACGTAATGTATGGCACACCAAAATAATGACTTGAGTGTACCAATTGGTGTACCAATTCATGTACCAATTCGCGCATATTTGCACTTCACTACGCAGAAAATTTCGCCGATGCACAAACCATCGCAAATCAGGGTGTACGCGTCAGCGTACAACCCTAATATGTGACCACTTGTTCAGTGCGCATTTTCGAATTTTCAATCGCCTATAACTTTTGATTGCCTGAACGAATTTCGTCGCGTTATGGCTCAAATGAACCGCCTTCTTCTGGGGCATCGAACGCGCCATAACGCGTTTCCTTGTTTTACTGTATGGGGTCAATAGTTCCAAAAATGCTTCGAAAGCGCGTCCTTTTTTTCATGTTCTCTGCCAGGTTTTTGGACCGCCATTCGTGAACGATACTCTCGATTGGCATGAAACTTTGCAGGTGTTGGCGGCTCATGATGGGATTCTTGTCACCCAAAGCATTCGGCTCTAGGCCATGGCAATGTGCAGCTATGGCCAATTTTGACGATTTTTCTCAGACATAGTCGCTTTTTTTTGGGCCAAAGTTTGTCCTCTACAGGCGCTTCAACCGTTGGTCTGAGAGGTTTGCTAAAATGGGGAAAGTTGATCGCCATGACCTGGAATAGACCCCTTTGAAAAAATTAGTCACCCCAGACGCACCAATATGTCTACGCTCTTGGAAAATTAATGAGAAACGGCGATATTTTGGTGTGGTTAGCTCGGATGGCTTTGAGGTCAATAATAAAGTTGATCACCGATTGGTGGGAAAAATTTCATTCCTTAGTGCCAATGCGCTCCGACGCACTGAAATATTTTCACTTCTGGAAAAATTGCTATATCTCGATGTGGGTACGTCGGATCAGTTTGGCTAAAACACAAAAATTGACCGCCTGCACGTGTAGATCATTTTGATTCTTTACATCGCTATGCTCCGACGAACCAATATGGCACTGCAGATGTGCACGCACGCACGCACACCTTCAAATGGGCTGCTTCACAAACAACTCGATGTGGGTAGGTCGGATCATTTCGGTTAAAACACGAAAGTTGACCGCCTAGTCATAGCGATCATTTTCATACTTTACATCACTATGCTAAAACGCAGCAATATAGCACAACTGCAAGCGCACGCACGCACGCAATAATGTACCACCTATGGTGCAGCACTATAGCACTGCACGCGCACGCACACACACACATGCTCACACGGTTCGATTGCGCCATCGTACGCGCATGTCCGTCAGACTGGTTGCAAGTAACGCGCGGCACACTTCTTTGTCCGGGTGTACACTGTATCAGAGCGGATTTTGGATTTTTTGATCGCCCATAACTTTTGATTATCTGAACCGATTTTGGCGCGTTTCTATACGATGCGTGTCTCCTACTGCGATTGAGGGATTCCACCTACATTGAGGGATTCCACCTACACACGCTACATTTGTTTTTGTTTTTTTTGGTATGCTGGGGCATACATGTAACCAGGGGCAGGATTGGAATCTGGGAGGGGCAAAAACCCATCTGAGGGGGGCAAAGAAAATGGTGTTTTTCTAAGGTGTCCTCGTCAGACAGCAACACTTCTTAATTTGAGAACTTGAAAGCACAGCACCCCACGTGAAATTGGTCAGATTGTTGGCCATGTACGCGCTTCTGGGACTCCGAAAACGGTTCATTGGCGCGTAAACCACAGCGCCGCAGACGAAAATTTAATATTTGTGCAATAAATGCTCCTCAACGGCCGCAAAATCACCTCGGGAGCATGGGGAACAGATTCAACATGGTTGGAAAGCTCAGTGCAGTCAGCGCAGGTTGTGTCACACAATAGCTGCAGGCTGACCTGTGTTTACTCCATGCCCAGTTACACCCGATACCCACCAACCAGCCAGCTTAGATAGGCGGAAAGCCTCTCTACACACCCGCCTGCCCTTCCCTATGGGGCGCTCAGCGTCCCAGCTGGTTTGTAAATCCAGCTTGTTGCTGGTGTGGCAAGATGTCAACAGCGCCTCAGGCAAAATTTTTCACATTTTGGAAACGCAAATCGTAAGGAGATCGACAAAAAAATCTGCAGAAACTAAGATCTGTACATGTAGGTCAAGACTACTGAGAAATCTGGGGAGGGCAGTCTGGACATCTGGGGAGGGCAATTGCCCCAACTGCCATCCCCTGGATACGCCACTGCATGTAACTGGGGGGTTGGGGGGGGGGGGGTTTACCACCCCCAGGTCAAAAGTTACCCCTCCCCAACCCACCCAGAATTTTTCAAAAGTTTTCCAACTTGTCTACAACTGTAGTGTATTTTTCACCTTCTTTAGTGTTTTTTGACCCTAAAACAGCTACATAACGCTATTTATAGCCTATTTTAACCTATTTTTGACCAAAAAGTGCCTATTTAGACACTATTTAGGTACACTTTTTTACCCTCTGACACCCCCCTCCCTCTTCAAATCTGCCTACCCCCCCCCCCCACCCCCCCCCCCCAGAATGGTCTCCGACCCTCCCACCCACTTCAAAAACCCGGTTACATGTATGTGCTGGGGCATGTGTGCGTTCTGGTCTGCTGCTGTATATCTGTATGTGCGTGCGTGCGTGCGTGCGTGCGTGCGTGCGTGCGTGCGTGCGTGCGTGCGTGCGTGCGTGCGTGCGTGCGTGCGCGCGCGCGAGCATGCGTACTTGCGGGCGCACACACGTGCGTGCATACATGTGTGCGAGCGTGCGTGCGTGCCTGCATAGGTTTTGCGTATCAATGCTTGTCTTACAAAAAACACTGTATTAAGGAACAATTTGCAGGTGGCTGCAAAAAAAGGTGAATATGTGACGCTGTTTTGTTAAAGTCCAGTTTGAAAAAGAGGGGTATTAATCAAGGAACGCCTCAAGCCACTTACGCTTTGCAGCTGATCAACTTCAGTTTGAACGAACCATGTATAAAAACTGAACCAAACGCAGCAACACGTCACATATTCGGCATTTTTTGTGCGAGCCACCCTCATTCAGCCAAAAACGCACAGCGACCCTTTCACATCTCATCTCTCTCTGACAATGCGCCATTGGCCATTACCATAGACCTGGCACAGCCAAACTTCCTGGATAAATAATCGGCACCCTGCTAACATTTGTGACATGTGGGTTGACACCGCAGTTAGTGATATGTAGGCATACATACTGTACTGGCTCCATTTGTCATTTCCCTTTTGGCATTTCACCCAATGATGAACTACAACGCTTGGATAGTGCAATGCACCATTTTACACTTTGTGCGTGCGTGCATGCGTGCCTGCGTGCGTGCGAGCCTGCGCGTGCATCGTGTTCCATCAGTGCAAGATCATGGGGTCTCACAACCAAGTGGCATTCTGTCATGCGGCATATGTGAATGCAGTGTGTGTAGGTCCTAATAATTCCCACTGCAGCTTCGTATGCACGCGAACACAAAAAATGCCAAATATGTGACGTGTTGCTGCGTTTGGTTCTGTTTTCATACATGGTTTGTTCAAACTGAAGTTGATCAGCTGCAAAGCGTAAGTGGCTTGAGGCGTGCCTTGATTAATACCCTTCTTTTTCAAACTGGACTTTAACAAAATAGCGTCACATATTCACCTTTTTTTGCAGCCTCCTGCAAATTTTTCCTTAATCTCAATTCGTTCTGTTTTTCGCGCCTTCCCATACTTTCTTTTACTTTATTTCAAACTTTATTTTGACGACAACCACCGACACAGCACAATGGCCGTAAGCTGGATCACAAGATCACAGGGCGGCGCCGTATAAATAACAATGGGCGTTCTTCTGCCGCGGGGCAAGGTGGGCCCCCACCTGGCACTGATTTTAGGCTTAGCCAAGCCACGGTACAGCCAGAAACCGGAGCTGTGGTTTAAACCCCTTGCCCAAGGGGGTAGCCGTGCCCTTGCCCAGCAAGGAATCGAACCCCCAACCTCGCGGCCAGGAATCCAACGCCTTGCGGACTACGCCACAGCCCCACTCTTTTACATTTCACACTTCAATGTAGCTGCCTACTCAGCATACTTGATTGTTGATTTAGTCTGAGTGTTGTTGTTGAAACCGTAAGAAGCGATTGCGGCCGCTTCCTCGGCCTCGCTCTGTCTCAGCCTGGCGGGATGGCTGGGGGAGAGGCATCCGCTCCTGTTGATGATTGCCGGTGTCGTGGCGAGGACCTCCCTTCCTCGGGGGCCGAGGTCGGACCGCCAGCGTCAAGCGGCAAGCTAGTGAGGAGTTAGTCACAGTAATTGAGGAGCATGTGGGCACGATAGGGTCCTGGGCGCGTATGCACAGTCTTAGCACCTAGTCCTAGTAAGTTACTAATGCTATTGCTATTTACAATGCTAGAAAGCGACTGTGCATACGCGCCCTGAGTCCCCAAGAGCTGGCCATTACGTCACACTGGTTAGCGTTACCGCGATTTCAAACGACGCCCAATGGCGTTGCGGGCTGTTGCCAGGTGGGACCACCTGGGCCCGTATTCATAAACAAAGTTCTTACTACCTAGTTGCAACTATAGAAAATACTAGGTAGTTGCTACTATAGTTAGAACTTTCTCAAAGTTGGTATTCATAAACAAGTTCTAACTATAGTAAATACTAGGTAGTTGCAACTACTTACTACCTCCGATTAAAGGCATGGTCTCGCAGCGATTCTGCATGAACAGAGAGATTGTGCGCGCATTTTCCGAATGCATTACGACGCCGCCGTAAGTGTGACGAGCAGCAGCTACTGAGAGGCAGGCGGAGAAGCGGTCAATCCGTCAAGTGGAGGAAGCGGCCGGCTCTGTCAAACCAGAGATTCGCAATTGGAAAGGACGGAAAAGTGGGGTCGGTCGTTATCGCGATCTGGCAATCTCGTTGCTGCTGCCCGCTGTTAATCAGCGGGTACAAGCTCATGTTTTACGACGTCGTGTACGCTGTGCACCATTTATACCTATCATCGTCCTCAGTCGAGTCAGTCAGTCAGTCAGCCGTTTCCCTCTGCGACGCGGTGAAGCGGTAATGTCGTCTTTTTCGTCAATGGTGTTCACGGCGTTCGTCAAGAAGCACCACGCTCCGTCTCCGCGTCTTGCAGCAGCAGCTGCGCACGGCCGAAGCGCAAGAGCGAGCGGCCGAAGCGCAAGAGCGAGCTGTTGAAGAGACCGCCATGGCGAAGTGCTAAGTGGCTCATGCTGCCGGGCCGGCTATGGTTTCCCCCTTTGGTCGCTGTCTGCGCGGTGCAGAGAACGATCTGACGTTCGAACGCTTGTAGAGTTGTGAGCAGGGTTGCGCGATTAAAAAAAAAAGTTTTTTTTTTGTTGAAATTTTTTATGCAACCGTGGTTGTGAGACGCGCGCGAATTCTGCGACAGACGAACCGCTGTATCAAATTGTACGGCTTGGCTCTTTACAAAGATCAAAATCGATGGAAGTGCTCGTGAAAAGTTGATACTACCCCCAGTTAGCAAGCCCTTGACCTTGCTAAAAACTACCCTAGTTTTACTACCTACTAACTAGTTGCAACTACGTAGTAAAAAGTATATACTATGTTTATGAATACCACCCGCATCCTACTACCTAGTAAGAAGTTGCAACTACCCTAGTAATTAGTATTTACTATGTTTATGAATACGGGCCCAGGGCCCGTATTCATAAACAAAGTACTTACTACCTAGTTGCAACTATAGAAAATACTAGGTAGTTGCAACTATAGTTAGAACTTTCTCAAAGTTGGTATTCATAAACAAGTTCTAACTATAGTAAATACTAGGTAGTTGCAACTACTTACTACCTCCGAATAAAGGCATGGTCTCGCAGCGATGCTGCATGAACAGAGAGATTGTGCGCGCATTTTTGAATGCATTACGACGCCGCCGTAAGTGCGACGAGCAGCAGCTACTGAGAGGCAGGCGGAGAAGCGGTCAATCCATCAAGCGGAGAAAGCAGCCGGCTCTGTCAAACCATAGATTCGCAATCGGAAAGGACGGAAAAGTGGGGTCGGCCGTTATCGCGATCTGGCAATCTCGCTGTGCTGCCCGTTGTTAATCAGCGGGTACAGGCTCGCCGCTCATGTTTACGACGTCGTGCACGCTGTGCACCATTTATACCTATCGTCCTCAGTCGGGTCAGTCAGTCAGTCGTTTCCGTCTGCGACGCGGTGAAGCGGTAATGCCGTCTTTTTCGTCAATGGTGTTCACAGCGTTCGTCCAGAAGCACCACGCTCCGTCTCCGCGTCTTGCAGCAGCAGCTGCGCACGGCCGAAGCACAAGAGCGAGCGGCCGAACCACAAGAGCGAGCTGCTAAAGAGACCGCCGTGGCGATGTGCTAAGTCACTTCGGCCGCTATCTGCGCTATGTAGAGAACGCTTGTAGAGTTGTGAGCAGGGTTGCACGATTAAAAAAAAAGTTATTTTTTTTTGTTGAGTTTATGCAACCCTGGTTGTGAGACGCTCGCGAATTCTGCGACAGACGAACCGCTGTATCAAATTGTACGGTTTGGCTCTTTACAAAGATCAAAATCGATGAAAGTGCTTGTGAAAAGTTGATACTACCCCCAGTTAGCAAGCCCTTGAGCTTGCTAAAAACTACCCTAGTTTTACTACCTACTAACTAGTTGCAACTAGGTAGTAAAAAGTATATACTACGTTTATGAATACCACCCGCATCCTACTACCTAGTAAGAAGTTGCAACTACCCTAGTATTTAGTATGTGGACCCACCCCAACCCTCCTCCTTTCTCATCCTGGGCTTGGGGCGAGCAAATGGCGGAGTTTGCTGTTCTAGAATCATGAAGTGGAGAGACAAGTTCGAGAAGCCTATGCGTGCGCCAAATGCTGTCGCTCGCTCGAGTTGGGACTGCTTCCAGCAGCACAGAACAGTGCGCAACGTGTTACTATCATGGCGTTGTCGTCGACGCGGCCGACGCGAACCACGTCTTGTTTGATCTGAATCGTAATGCAATAGTGAAGTGTTGATTTCCAGTAGTGAAGTGTTAACGAACCCCAATTCGTAGTGGATTGGTATTTTACCACAACTCCTACCCGCAGACAGTGCGCTTGCCCGAGGTCGCGAGCTGCCGATTCGCCTGCCGCCCACTGCGAACGCGCTTCACCCGTCCAAGACGCCTCGGTCCAGCCTCTCGTCTTCAAGACCGTACTGCACCCAGCCTGGAGGTCCGCGCACCAACGGACCAGCGCAGACGCACGCACGCACGCGCGCGCGCACGCACGCACGCACGCACGCACGCACGCACGCACGCACGCACACACTCACGCACGCACGCACGCAAGCACGCACACACACACACACACACACACAAATTTTAAAGAGTGCCAAATCATAGTCTTTACTCTTTTACACCCGGGGGGGTGCTGCCACTCGTTTTATAATGGACCGCGCGAATCACAAACTGCGCACTTCGAATAGCTCGCGCTAGGTAGGTCCTACGAAGAAGTTGAAAATACGATTCGAAAGCTTGAAGTGTCTACCTTTCAGATGGTGTTAAATTAAAAAAAAAAATCAAATTTCGCTAAAAAATCGCTTGGAAGCGTTTGACTGCATTTTTCCCGATTTTGCAGCGACGATATCTCGTCATAGCAGCACCGGAGCGAAAATTTATTTAAACAGTGCAAAAAGCACTTCAGGAGACCTACAAATTCTTCCTTTAAGCGCTCTAACGTCAACCGCGAAAGAATTACAGTCAAAAACCGATTTTTGGGCAAAAGAAAGACGGCCCACCGCCGCATCTTTGGCGACACCGTCATCTTTGACAGCCTGCTGCTCGCGGCAGGCGCGCATTGGCCGGCGCTGCACAGCGGTACATGCGTAGCCTGTGTGTCGTTCTATTAGCACGCAATACGCCGCGCTGAGCGGCCGCGACGATAGGGCCCACAGCGCTGATCAAAAGACGAAAAACCGGCTCGACTTGACTTTTGCCTCCCATGCCCAACACTGCACAGGTGCTCAGCATACTACAGTGGGTCTTGGCAAACTGGTCGTCGACGCTTTGCTGCATCGGTGGATCCTAAGAGGCCAGGGGGGTAGGGCAACAATGGTGTGACCGGTGTCATCCCCCTCCCACCAAGATGGCTTGAAAACAACACCATTGTTTCTCTGTTTTCCATTGATAACGCACTCTAAGCCATAGACATGTAAACCCGGTCTGGCAAAGTGGGTGGGGGGGGGGGGGGGGAAGGGGGGGCTGAATGGCCGAATTCTGGGGGGGGGGGGCTCGCGGGTCCTGGGAGACGCGCGTCTTCAGCTAGCGCATCTATGACGTGGCACAACGCATGGCGAAGTGTGAAAGTTCGTGAAAGGGTTTCGTCCCAGACGAAGAAAGCGAAAGCGCACCGAAATGATACCAAAGCTGCGGTAAATCACCGGAAGGTACCTCGCTCACGGTATTTTGTCCATGTCGAGCGATTACCTAAAATCCTAAACTTACACTTGCTGCGGGTCTCTGTTCTTGTTGTTCCCTATCCTATTCGAACTTGTGGCAGCTTTGCTTCGTGATGACGCGCGTTGTGGGGTCGCGCTCGATGTCGCAGGCGCCGCTGAAGGCTCCCTCTGAACAGTGGACAGCTCCCTGTGTCGCACAGTCTCGAAAAGGAGCAGTGGGACCGAACGCGCGAAAGGGGAACGAGGGCGAGCAAAGAAGGGGCTGAGAGAGGGGCATGTTGTTGCTGGATTAGGGGAAACGCTACGAGGATGGCCCTTCTCCATGACGGCTTTCCGCTTAGAGCCACATTAGTTAGTCAAAGACATTCGGAAGATCGCTATCTGTAATCTAGGGCAGCGACGGCACAAGAAAATCCATTGAGAGGGAAATCCTCGATCTGGTGGATCCATCGAGAATCGAACCCAGAACCGTGCTCGCAAGGGGCCGACTCTCTACCACTAGGCCATGCGCTGGCTCGTGGAAAGGGCAACGGGCTGGTCAGTCCCCAGTCCTCACTCAAGCCCGCGCCTATCAGACGTGCGTGCCTTCCTCCATCGACACCGGTGCAACACACGCAAACGCACCAACAAACGCTGAGCGTTTGACCGCTCCCAAACTCACGTTTGTATGACGTGGGCACTGGGCAGACGCACTCGTGTGCGCACTTTTGAGTTCTAAACAACGACTACCTGTTATGCCGTAGGTTCTAACGTACACTGTTTAAAGCCGATTTACAGCCGCCGGACCCGGACCCGGTCACGGACTCGGACCCGGCCCCGGACTCGGACACGGAGTCCGTCGGTCAAAAGGCGCGTTTACAGCTGCCGGACTATCCGCCGGTCTTTTTTTAGAAATGCGCGTCTACACCCTCTTTTGAACGGGTACTTTTGTCGGTACGGTAGAAAACAATTCGAAACAAGCGTCGGCGCGACGACCGGCCAGCTCAACAGCGCCACCTCAGAGCTCAGCGAAAGCACTATTATGAAAGAAGAACAAAAATTTCGTTCAATTCTAGCTCTCCCGCAGCGGCAAGAAACTTCCAAGTGCGCTGTCAGAAACTTCCAAGTGCGCTTTCAGAAACTTCCAAGTACCAAAACTTGCGCAATATCTGTACTCGGAAGGCGTTTCCGCCAGATTCAAAAAAAGACCGCGGACTAGTCCGCGGACTTTATTGAAAGTTGGTCAACTCGAGTCCGGCGGATAGTCCGGCGGACTATCCGGCGGCTGTAAATCGAAAGACCGGGTCCGCGAGCGGGTCCGGCGGATAGTCCGGCGGACTATCCGGCGGCTGTAAATCGGGCTTTACAAACCCGGCTATCTATCAAATACATACGTAGGTACGGTAGGTATGTACCTACGTACAATGGCACCTAGTGTGCCATATGAAAGGCACGTAGGTTTGTGCAATTACAGTAGGTACCGTACCGTAGTTATCACTCTACACACCGCTCTCTCTCTCTGTGAAAGCCCATTCGCTGAAAGCAAAATCCGAGCGTCTCCCACTACATGCGGCTTTCAGTGTCTCACTTCTCAAGATGTGTACTGCGGACCAACACTGTGCAGTGTATGCAATGCAGCAACGCGAATAGTGTACCCGGTGGATTGGAATGGAAGAATGGACTTACTCTTCTTTCGATGTGTCGCAGACTTTGATGGTTTCGGGAAGGATCTGTTTCAATTGGTCCGCCGTGACGCAGTGAGTGCCATCCACGCATGTATTTCCTGAGAATGCCCTTTTTGAGAATCGATAGTCAATCGTTATTTACAGCTATTTGTATATGAACGTGGGGAATTCGGCATGCACTGTATTACGCGTCCACGCCTGCCCGCATGAATGACACGCCCGATTGGGGAATTGTAATTTGTTTCAATTTTAATTTTTTTGAAGCGTACGCAACGCAACCGACCTTCTGGACACCGGCAGAAGATATCACGCTCTCCAGTCGTCGAGTGTGGAGACTGACAAGTACTGAAATGTCAAGAGGGCGTAGGTACACAACGGCCCAGCCAAACCATCCCACCATGCGCCCCCGGTGCGGCTACTGTGTAAACCCTATAATTTGTCCTCGGGGGCACATTGTTTCATTCGAGGATGGTGTATGATTATGGGGGGAGGGGTAATAAACTCAAATTGGTCTTGAGAGGGAATATGATTATGGGGGGGGGGGCAATTATGAGGGGGCTAATCACAGGGTTTACGGTACACCGAAGGCAGCGATTTTCATCTTCATGATGATATTTGGCAAATCGTCGCGTTCACAAACAGAATACATTCGACATGTCAAAACTCGGTGACTGCCAATCGCAACAATTTGTCCCGTTTGTAGCGCTCTAGGACCCCCCCCCCCCTTAACACAGGAGAGTGGGAATAATGCAAAATGGTCCACTCGATGGGGCAAGCCCAATTGGAAAGTCGGCGCAACTCACTAGAAGCCGCCCTGCTGACTCCAGACTGTCGAGACCTCTAAAACCTTCGAGCCTGCACTGAGGCCGCTCTTGATCAAGTCTTCGTCCTGGCACACGGGATAGTCTAGGCCGAGACCGGGCTTCGCAGCCACGAGGAGGCAAAGACACAGAATTACGGCCTTGAGCATGCTGGCGGCATGCGCTTCCGCAAGCTGTAACTCTTAGCAGAGACAAGAAAACAAGCGTCTATGCAACGACACCCACACTGACAGTTGGCGTGTGGCAACTGACGCCTCTTTTACGCGACTCCGCGGTTCCGCACTCGCATCGATAATGACATCAACGACAAAACAGCGCACGCTGAACATACTGTGAGTGTACGCAAACGAGCTGCAGCGGCGTGTTTTGAAGCGTCCAAGTTTGGGTCGATTGCGAGGAATATTCTGCCGGCTGCCTGTACAATACAATCATCAGCCTGCACCCAATGAAGCAGCCGCGAGTTGGCGTTGGCGCGCACGCAGCCGCGATGGGGTTGCTCGTTGATGCCGTAGTCCAGTCCTCCACACTGATCGGCGTATCCGAACGAGCTGTGCATCGGTGCAGAAGCGTCCGAGTCAGGGTCAGTGGCTAGAACTGTTTCGCGGCTGCGCAAACGTTTTCCGCTTCTCCACCGACTGTCATTGTCTTTGTCTGTGCGCAGACGCTGGCTCCACGCTGTCTCTGCCCGACACTGCAATGTATCTTGCAGAAGCGCAGACTGCCACGCCACCGATGCAGTGGGTTCTCGTTACGCCGATTTGCCTGTTGCCTTTGCCTCCCATGCTGCTCGTTCCAATCCAATCCAAGCCTTGGTCCAGTGCCGGATCCTGGGGACTGGGAGGGACCCCAAATCGAAAAACTGGGGCACTGGAGGACGTGCAAATGTGTCTAGCAGACCTACCTTTTCTAACTAAAGTGCTCAAAAGAAAGAAAAAAATGTATAAAATAATAAGTGACATCAAATTAAATTTAGAATCTAAAACCTAATGCAGTGTAGAAGACGTAGAAGCGTCAAAGTTTGGGTCAGTTGTGGGATGTTCGCAGCCTGACATGACTCCACTTATACGTGGCTGAATAAGCTGAAGAGGTGCATGCACGCGACGTGTCTAAGCTATACGTTCTGCAAATTGCCAACTTTTGATAATCTTTGGGAGATGCCCTTGTTGGTGACCTGGTGTCAACGACATTTCCACAAAGCCATCATGAGATACGTCTTAAACCCTCCAAAAGTCCCCCTTGAACCAGTAGCTCCTTACTTTCTACACGGGGGGGATGCTGGTACTGAAAAAATCGCGGATTCTAAATTCTCTACTGGAGGATTTGCAGTATTGAATTTTCCATTAGCTCAGTTGCATCGGCCACGAACGCAACTTAGGTTGGGAGCATATTGCATGTCGATTAGCATTAACAAAGTCTATGCACCATGGTGCACTTAATCGGAACCTATACGGCTTGTTTTGTTGAAATTACGTACGTGGCAGCAAACAGACCAGTCAGTTTCGCAGCAAGCCGAACTGCTGAGCTTATGTACGTCGCGCTAAACGCATGTTTGCACATTCGGTGCACATGGTAGTATACATTCTCAGCATTGGTCTGAGCCTATCTGATGGTGAGTGTGCATGTGCGTGCGTGCGCGTGTGTACGTGCGTGCGTGCGCGCACAGGCGTGCATGTGATGCGTGCGTGCGTGCGCGTGTGTACGTGCGTGCGTGCGTGTGTACGTGTGTGCGTGCGCGCGCGCGTGCATGTGCGTGCGTGCGTGCGTGCGTGCATGCGTGTGTACGTGTGTGCATGTGTGCGTGCGCGCGCGTGTGCGTGCGTGCATGTGCGTGCGTGCGTGCGTCCGTGCGTGCATGCGTGCGTGCTTGAGTGCATGCGGGTCCAGTGCTTCAGAATGAGAAATGGCACCAAGGAAATACATTGGGTCAAAATGGTTTATGGTAGAGGATATTGTATGCAGATTAAGTTTGTGTAGTACACCAAGATTGCAAGCACATGGACATGCTGCACACAAAATTTCAGCTCAATCCATCCAGCACAACTCTTACAATCGCGTTGCAGACACGCGACGTGCTTTTTTTCTAACTACGCTTTCAGTTTCATCTAATAAGGCTGTACCATTTCATTTCATCTAGCAACGCTTTACCATTCAATACACCACAATATTGACATTAAAAATGGCATTACAGAAGTGCTCACATAAAGGTCGCAACGAGGTTGGCAAAAAACTGCAAAAAACGAATACCGTATTTGTGATTTAGTGTGGTCAATTACATACACAATACAACCTGCCCGTACACAATAATTGCCCATATTTAATTTTATAAGTGGGATACAGATCTGTAAGCGATGATTCTTTGTAATCAGACGTGAGTTGATGCCCCCTTCTTCCATGATTACACTACCGTGTGTTTGCTGCGCTGTATTGTGTTTTGTTGCACTGTGGGTGCCGCGTTACCGAAATAAATAAATTAAAATAAATAAATAAATATATACCTGGCACCTTTTTGACACTCAATTCCCAATTGCAACACAAACCACCTGCAATTTGCGTATTGAATGTGCTGTATCTCGTGATTACGGTATCGCATCTGAAAACGGATGTGATATTCGTGATCAGCGGGGTCGATTACACATGTCCCTGTCTGATTTGACACGGAAATACCACGTTTAATGTCATCGATACTGGTTACTGTATGGCGCAAATTCAAAACATTTTTTATTTTGGCTATTTTTCAGCTATCACTGTCAACACCCGAAGCGATAACAAAAAGAATCAACTCAATCCATGCAGCACAGCGCTTACAATCGCGTTGCAGACATTGTGCTTTAGTAATACTAGCTGCTTCAACTCAGGACTCCTGCTTGCAAAGTGCTCCAAAGTGGTTCAACATCAATTTGTCTCATGGAATAAAATAACGTTGAGAATACGCACTTGTACAACGATGAATGACTGCAATGATGAAACTGCAAATTGTTGGAATGCATGTCAACCAAAGCCAATGCATGTCTTGTCAACCAACGCATTTGCATGAATACTAAAGAATTGCTTGTAACACACACTCTGTTTTAAATAAATTTTATATCAACACACCCACGACGTAAATTGGAGACATGCGCTGAGACTCATTTGCAGAAGTTTGTTTTATTTTCTGTGGTGATGCTATGTGGCTGGGGGGGGGAGAGCAAAGGCTTTTCGGTGTGTCTGTTTGTATGCGTTGTATGTTCAAAAACGTTTTGCTCTCGCAACCCAACACGAACAATCCAAAACACGCACAAAGCGCGCACACAAAGAAGACCATGAACCGATGCAAGGGGGGGGGGGGGGGTGGGGTTGGAGAGAATGGGAGAAAATAGTTTATCGCCCAGAGGCCCCCAAAGGTCGAGTAGCTCAATGACCAATGGGGGGTTGGAGGCGAGAATAGTTAGAGATTGTTGCTACCTATATCTGAAAAACCTTTCATCTCTTTTGTCGTTTGTCATTCATCATCAAAAACGTGCTCAGAAGTGATTCAGTATCAATATTTTCATGTCCTCAGTAGTGACTCATCATCAATACAATGTGTCATAAAATCATGCTGTGAATGCTCACTGCTCAGTTTAAAAACAACTATGACGAATCTGTAAAGTGGTGCAGCAAAAGCCAAAGGAAGTCAACCAATGCAACCAATGCACTTCTGCAATACAGGAAAACATTTCACCTTTTTTGTTGTAACGCTTTATTCTTGCGTCATTACATCTCCAGTCATTACATTCGATAGTAAAAATTAATCACTATACCATCTTGAGCAGACCCACCATAAATCCCATTTAGGCAGTGGGCTAATTGTTTTAAGCAGCCCTTCAGAGTCAGCTAATAATAAATGGCTTTTTTGTAATCTGCATGATTGCTCACATATGTTCATGCACCTTGATCTGCAGGCGCAAGGCCTTTGGACCTGGTCTAAGCTAGGATCGCGGTCCGACGCTTCCGATTCCATTCCAGCGCGCCGTGGGCGGGCGGTTTTCGGCGCGCTTGGGGTTGAGTCTTCCTTACGTCGTCTTTCTTTTGGCAATACACAATTGATTGTTGCGTCCGCTGCGTCCGAAACCAAAGCGAAGCCTAAACCTTCGCCTAAGCAAAGTCTGGACTAAGCCTAAGCAAAGCCTAAAATTAAGAAAGTTTTCATCGGACGGACGCAGCAGCGGACGCGGGCGCATCAATTGTTTTCAGCCGTTTTCTTTTTCGAGGAAATCCAAGTTCATTGGGCCATTGGACCAGGCGAAACGCACCACAATATTTTATTTATTACGTTTAATGCGTCGACGATCAGTGCTCAACGCCAAGAAAAACTAAAACAGCGCACCACTAAAACGCTAACACATACACGCGCATGTGTGCGTGCGCCCACTCGCGAGTCCGTGTGCGTGCGTGCGTGCGTGCGTGCGTGCGTGCGTGCGTGCGTGCGTGCGTGCGTGCGTGCGTGTGTGCGTGCGTGCGTGCGTGCGTGCGTGCGTGCGTGCGTGCGTGCGTGCGTGCGTGCGTGCGCGCGTGCGTGCGTGCGTGCGTGCGTGCGTGCGTGCGTGCGTGCGTGCGTGCGTGCGAGCGTGCGTGCGTGCGAGCGAGCGTGCGCGTGTGTGCATGGCGGTGCACGTGCGTGCATGCACGTGTCCATGTCCATGTGCGTGCGTGCGTGCGTGCGTGCGTGCGTGCGTGCATGCGTGCGTGCGTGCATGCGTGCGTGCGTGCATGCGTGCGTGCGTGCGTGCGTGCGTGCGTGCGTGCGTGCGTGCGTGCGTGCGTGCGTGCGTGCGTGCGTGCGTGCGTGCGTGCGTGCGTGCGTGCGTGCGTGCGTGCGTGCGTGCGTGCGTGCGTGCGTGCGTGCGTGCGTGCGTGCGTGCGTGCGTGCGTGCGTGCGTGCGTGCGTGCGTGCGTGCGTGCGTGCGTGCATGTGCGTGTAATACAAGTTTTTATAGCATTAACACCTGTAAAACAAAGTAAAAAATAATAAAAAGTGCGAAGTTTTTATAGCATAAACACGTGAAAAACAAAAAAGTTATAAACAAAAAAGTTACAAGTATTTTTATGGCAGAGGTTTGATCCCAGGACCTCCAGAAAAGTAACAGATATCATAACCACTACACCATTGATCTGTACAGTACTGCTTTCTAAACACTTCTGATAAGTCAGAAGCACGCATAAAATGTGCTGTATTATCATATAATTTATTTATATTTGCATAACGCATGGATTACGGTAGCTTCAGTAGTACTACTGTTATTTTGATGGTAAAATGTGCCAAGCAAGCTTCATACAAAATTTCAGCTCAAGCTCAATCCATCCAGCAGAACTCTGTGCTGCATTGCAGACAGTACCCACAAACAGTCATACTACTGTAGAAAAGGATAATGCTATATGTTGTCATTACATCTTGTCATGTAGCAGATTGGAAAACGAATGCCAGATTCGTGATCACCACGGTCGATTACATATATCTCAAGCAGATTTGACACTGAATTCTCAAATTCGATCAAACGCAATTTGCATATTCAATGCGTTGTATCTCGCGATTACGGTATCGCACAGGAAAACGGATGTGATATTCGTGATCAGCACAGTCGATTACATATATCCCAAGCAGAATTGACACTGAATTCTCAAATTCGATCAAACACGTATGCGAAATTTGCATAACTCACGGATTACGGTAGCTATCGCAAATCCGGCCCTTAAATGACGGTGAAGTTTCCCACGGCAGCTTCATACAAAATTTCAGCTCAATCCATCCGGCACAACTCTCTGCGCTGCGTTGCACACAGACAGACAAACATTGTGCTTTAGTAATACTAGCCGCTTCAACTCAGGACTCCTGCTTGCAAAGTGCTCCAAAGTGGTTCAATATCGATATTTTCATGTCCTCAGTGATGACTCATCTTCAATGCAATGTGTCATAAAATCATGTGCTCAGTTGAAAAGCAACAATGACGAATCTGCAAAGTGCTGCAGCAAAACCCAAAGGAAGTCAGCCAATGCAACCAATGCACTTCTGCAAACAGAAAAAGTTCCACTTTTTTTGGTGTGACTCTTTATTCAGTCATTACATACCCGTATCCTTCAATTGTACTAATTGGGGCAAAACGCAATTGTTTCGTCCCCGTCCACTGCGTCCGAAACTGTGAAGCCTAAGCCTAAGTGAAGCCTAAGCCTAAGCAAAGCCTAAGTAAAGCCTAAGCCTGAGCATAAGCATATGCCTAAGCATAAGCCTGGACAAAGCCTAAGCAAAACCTAAAATTATGAAAATTTTCATCAGATGCAGTGAACACAATGAACACTGACGCAACAATTGTTTGTAGCCCAAATTGGGCACTATGGTACCATCTTGAGCAGACACACCATAACCCATAATTAGCCACCTTGGGTCTACCTTTTCAAATCGGCCTATAGGAAGCAGCTACCTTGTAATTGTACGGGGCAAATTATGGTGGGTCCTAATAATTGGCTTTACTTTGGAATAGCTCACTATTGGCTTGAATTATGAGGTTATTTTCTTGATCAGCATGGTTGCTTACACTTTCCCAATCCGTCCAGCACAACACATACCGTAAACCCTATAATTAGCCCCCACCCCCATTAATAATACACCCTCCCAAGACCACTTTGAGTTAATAAGCCCCCCCCCCCTAATTACGCGCCCTCCCTAAATGAACCATCGTCTAAAAGGCACAAAATTCGCGAGATTCGTGATCAACATGGTCAATTGCATAGGCTGCCAATTTTCGACCCTCCTAATTAGATGCAAAATTTCCCCCTAAGAAAGATGTTTGACCCCCTAATTTATTGGTCCACCCCCGTAATCGATTCACATCCCTAAATAAATGTTCGCCCCCCCCCCCCCCCCTAAACAAGTGTTTAACCCAACTGATCACACCGTCTTCCGCTACGTCTCATCCATGCATCGGCACCAGTCGCGTTATCGGCTCGGACGCTATGTACAAGCTGAATTGGAGCGGGTTTCCTCTGCTATAATAATTGGCACCGTGGCTGCTGATCGCGAGTACCATCCTCTTGCGATTGCGGACGCGAGTAATGAAGACGCCAGCAACTACGATTCCTCTTCAATGAGGTCAAGCTGCGCACGAGAGCTCGACGTCGACTCTCCCTCACATCATCGCTGCCGACAATGCTGGGGCATCACGCGTTTGAGGAGCACTGTGCATTGCATGTTTTATGTAGAGCGAGCCATAGGCGTGCGCGTGAGAACAACGTAAAACATGAAGGCAAGCTTACCATTAGCTATACGCAGTTGTACACACGATCGTCACATCAAATTTCGACATATATTCAATCTTCGACTTCTAATCAGTTGGGTAAAACAACAATATAGGGGGATGCGTGCTTGCATGCGTGCACGCGCGTGCGTGCGTGCGTGCGCGCGTGCGTGCGTGCGTGCGTGCGTGCGTGCGTGCGTGCGTGCGTGCATGTGCGTGCGTGCGCGTGTCTGTGTTCATGTGTGTGTGCATGCGTGCATGCTTGCTCGTGCGTGCGTGCCTGCGTGCCTGCGTACGTGCGTGCGTGCGTGCGTGCTGCGTGCGTGCGTGCGTGCGTGCAGGTGCGTGTAATACAAGTTTTTAATGCCGTTAACACCTGTAAAACAAAGTGAAGAATAAGAAAAAGTTCAAAGTTTTTATAGCATAAACCCGTGCAAAACAAAAAAGTTATAAACAAAAAAGTTACAAGCATTTTTATAGCAGACGTTTGATCCCAGGACCTACAGAAAAGTAACGGACATCATAGCCACTACAACATTGATCTGTACGGAACTGTTTTCTAAACACTTCTGATAAGTCAGAAGCACGCATAAAATGTGCTGTATTATCATATAATTTATTTATATTTGCATAACGCATGGATTACGATAGCTTCAGTAGTGCCACTCTTATTTTGATGGTAAAATGTGCCAAGCAAGCTTCATACAAAATTTCAGCTCAAGCTCAATCCATCCAGCAGAACTCTGTCCTGCATTGCAGACAGAACCCACAAACAGTCATACTACCATAGAAAAGGATAATGCTATATCTTGTTATTACTGTAGCAGATTGGAAAACAAATGCCAGATTCGTGATCACCACGGTCGATTACATATATCCCAAGCAGATTTGACACTGAATTCTCAAATTCGATCAAACGCAATTTGCATATTCAATGCGTCGTATCTCGCGATTACGGTATCGCACTGGAAAACGGATGTGATATTCGTGATCAGCACGGTCGATTACATATATCCCAAGCAGAATTGACACTGAATTCTCAAATTCGATCAAACACGTATGCGAAATTTGCATAACTCACGGATTACGGTAGCTATCGCAAATCCGGCCCTTAAATGACGGTGAAGTTTTCCACGGAAGCTTCATACAAAATTTCAGCTCAATCCGTCCAGCACAACTCTCTGCGCTGCGTTGCAGACACACAGACAGACACACGACGTGCTTTTATAATACTAGACTAGCCGCTTTGAACTCAGGACTCCTGCTTGCAAAGTGCTCCAAAGTGGTTCGACATCAATTTGTCTCATGAAATAAAATAATGTTGAGAATACTCAGTTGTACAATGATAAATCACTGCAATGATGAAACTGCAAAGTGTTGGAATGCAGGTCAACCAAAGCCAATGCATGTCAACCAACGCATTTGCATGAATACTACAGAATTGCTTGTAACACCCACTCTGTTTTAAATAAATTTCATATCAACACAGCCACGATGTAAATTGGAGACATGCGCTGAGACTCGTTTGCAGAAGTTTTGTTTTATTTTCTGTGGTGATGCTATGTGGCAGGGGGGGAGAGAGCATAGGCTTTTTGGCGTGTCTGTTTGTATGTGCTGTATGTTCAAAAACGTTTTGCTCTCGCAACCCAACACGAACAATCCAAAACATGCCCAAAACGCGCACACAAAGAAGACCATGAACCGATGCAAGGGGGGGGGGGAGGGGGGCTGGAGAGAATGGGAGAGCCCGAAAATAGTTTATCACCCAGAGGCCCCCAAAGGTCGAGTAGCTCAATGACCAATGGGGTTTGGGGGTGAGAATAGGCAGAGATTGTTGCTATATCTGAGAAACCTTTCATCTCTTCTGTCGTTTGTCATTCATCATCAAAAAGGTGCTCAGAAGTGATTCAGTATCAATATTTTCATGTCCTCAGTAGTGACTCATCATCAATACAATGTGTCATAAAACCACGCTGTGAATGCTCAGTTTAAAAACAACAATGACGAATCTGTAAAGTGCTTGCAGCAAAAGCCAAAGGAAGTCAACCAATGCAACCAATGCACTTCTGCAATAAAAGGAAAAGTGACGGCTAAATGAACAACACTTCCACTGGGTGAAGCTGAAATGCCTAAAACGATCAAGTAAATTAGCGAGTACCATATTTTGAAATTACGAAATTTCCATCTGACCGTCCATCTGCAATACAGAAAAACATTTCACCTTTTTTGTTGTAACGCTTTATTCTTGCGTCATTACATCTCCAGTCATTACATTCAATAGTAAAAATTAGGCACTATACCATCTTGAGCAGACACACCATAAATCCCATATAGGCAGTGGGCTAATTGTTTTAATCAGCCCTTCAGAGTCAGCTAATAATAATTGGCTTTTTTGTAATCTGCATGGTTGCTCACATATGTTCATGCACCTTGATCTGCAGGCGCAAGGCCTTTGGACCTGGTCTAAGCTAGGATCGCGGTCCGACGCTTCCGATTCCATTCCAGCGCTCCGTGGGCGGGCGGTTTTCGGCGGGCTTGTGTCTTCCTTACGTGGCTTTTTTTTGGCAAAGCACAATTGTTGCGTCCGCGTCCGCAGCGTCCGAAACCTAAGTGAAGCCTAAGCCTAAGCGAAGCATGTGCCTAAGCCAAGTCAAAGCCAAAGCATAAGCCTAAGCAAAGTCTGGACTAAGCCTAAGCAAAGCCTAAAATTAAGAAAGTTTTCATCGGACGCAGCAGCGGACGCAGACGCACGCATCAATTGTTTTCAGCCGTTTTCTTTATCGGGGAAATCCAAGTTCATTGGGCCATTGGACCGGGCAAAACGCACCACAATATTTCATTTATTGCGTTTAATGCGTCGACGATCAGTGCTCAACGCCAAGAAAAACTAAACCAACGCACCGCTAAAACGCTAACACATACACGCGCATGCGTGCGTGCGCCCACTCGCGAGTCCGTGCATGCATGAGTGCGCATGCGTGCGTGGGTGCGTCCGTGTGTGTGTGCGTGTATGGGTGCGTGCGTGCGATCGAGCGTGCGCGTGCGTGCATGCACGTGTCCATGTCCATGTGCATGCGTGTGCGTGCGAGCGTGCGCGCATGCGTGCGTGCGTGCGTGCGTGCGTGCGTGCGTGCGTGCGCGTGTCCGTGTCCATGTGCGTGTGCGTGTCCATGAGCGTGTAATACAAGTTTTTATAGCGTTAACACCTGTAAAACAAAGTAAAAAATAATAAAAAGTTTAAAGTTTTTATGGCATAAACACGTGCAAAACAGAAAAGTTATAAACAAAAAAGTTACAAGTATTTCTATGGCAGACGTTTGATCCCAGGACCTTCAGAACAGTAACGGACATCATAACCACTACACCATTGATCTGCACGGAACCGTTTTCTAAACACTTCTGATAAGTCAGAAGCACGCATAAAATGTGTTGTATTATCATATAATTTATTTATATTTGCATAGCGCATGGATTACGATAGCTTCAGTAGTGCCACTCTTATTTTGATGGGAAAATGTGCCAAGCAAGCTTCATACAAAATTTCCGCTCAATCCATCCAGCAGAACTCTATGTGCTGCAGACAGAACCCACAAACAGTCATAAGTACTACTGTAGAAAAAGATAATGCTATATCTCGGGATTACGGTGTCGAACTGGAAGGCGGATGTGAGATTCGTGATCACCACGGTCGATTACATATATCCCAAGCAGATTTGACACTGAATTCTCAAATTCAATCAAGCGCAATTTGCATATTCAATGCGTCGTATCTCGTGCTTACGGTATCGCATTGGAAAACGGATGTGATATTCGTGATCAGCAGGGTCGATTACATATATCCCAAGCAGATTTGACACTGAATTCTCAAATTCGATCAAACACGTACGCGCAATTTGCATATCTCGCGGATTACGGTAGCTTCAGCGGTGCCACTCTTATTTTGACGGTGAAATGTGCCAAGCAATCTACACACAAAATTTCAGCTCAATCCGTCCAGCACAACTCTCTGGGCTGCGTTGCAGACAAACAAACAAACAAACATTGTGCTTTAGTAATATACCGTAAACCCTATAATTAGCCCCCCGGGGGCTAATTTTTTCGTTCGAGCTCTAGGAGGGTGTATAATTATAGGGGGGGGGGCTAATTATAGGGGGGGGGGGCGTATAAACTGGAAGTGTCGATGAGTGGGAAGATGTGTGGGCAAAAGGCGCGTGGAGGCGATTTTTAAGGGAAAAAGGCGCTGTGCACACACGTTGGTACACTCTAACACACTCTCACACAGTCTCACATGCACATACGTGTACATACATACACATACGCGACCATACATACACCCAGACATGGAAACATGTGCCTTTTAGACGATGGTTCATTTAGGGAGGGGGCGTAATTATAGGGGGGGGGCTTATTAAGTCAAAGTGGTCTTGGGAGGGTGTATTATTATAGGGGGGGCTAATTATAGGGGGGGGCTAATTATAGGGTTTACGGTAGATAGATAGATAGATGACAAAAATGACTTTTTGGTATTGAAGTCTAGAGACTCCTGTCATAGTCGTGCGGCGAGTGCAGAGAGCAAGTGAGATCCGCATTCTCAATGCTGTCGGCCCCATTGCAATTCGCAATGCGCCATTGTTCACGCCCTCAGGCGCTGTCAATCCCCCAAAATCTCAAATCACCTGGCCATTCAGAGCACGCTCGGCTGTCTCAACGACTGTGGCACTCGCTGCGGGCCGTCTCCTCCTGGCCGGTGCTGCAGGCGGGCCTGGCGACAGCGCTGGGCCTCCTGCCCCTCGTCATCTTCCCCGCCTACGTCGTGCGCACCTTCGTCAAGACGACCATCCTCGTCGTCGACCACGGCCTCTTCTTCCACGCGCTCTTTCACGTGTACAGTTGTGCCGAGGAAAACGTTGCAGAATTGAAAGAAATATCCATTATTGTAAGCAATTGTCGTTGTCGAGTACATACATTGTCGGAGAAAAGACGCGAACAGCTGCTGCATTCAATAGAGGCAGGCCAGTAACCCTCAACTCGATACGCAACTGTAGGATTGGCAGCGCTTTCATTGAAAACAGCGGTGAAGTGCCACAATGACAGAACGGAGCTGATAAGCATCGCAACAGCTTGCTTGAGATGGCCTTGTAAAGCCCAATTGCAAAGTGCCAAAGCATGCTCTATGTACTTGCAAGCCATACCACCCTTGGAATGCCCTGTATCGGCGCTTATTTTTTCATGTCGATTTCTTGCTGTTTGCTCGAGTTCAGGCAATCCCTCACCGCTCAACACAACGAAAATGACTGTAAAATGGGGCTGACATGCATGCGAATGCCACACGCTGGTTTCAAAACGGATTCGTACGGGGCCCAATTGCCAACAAAACCTCAGAGGCTTGTCTACCTACAGTTAATATTTTAGGCCAATACCTTGTCGTTTGCCCGAGTTATTCAAGATTAAAAAAAAAAACTTTAAACTTTTTATTTAACTTTTTATTTTTATTTAAACTTTAAACAAGATTAAAATGTGGGCACTCTAACAAAAACCTGCACAATGTACAGCACCTACAGGTATGGTGACGATTGTGAACCCAACTCGAGTGTCATTATTGTATATGTATGCTTGTATGTGGGCTGTATGTGACAGAGACGTGCGTGTACCCTGTACAACATGCACATGTGTGCGTTGGATATGCCGAGAGAAACGTTGCAGGATTGAAAGAAATGAGGTCCAGTTTTATTGAGCACATCAATTTCTCGCTTTTGGCGAAGGTCCCTGCTCCCAAATAACTTCATGGATTTGGGCGGCTCAAGCCGCAGCGCAGTCGCATACATGACTGTATTCTGTCCACATTTAGCGAAACGCTCTTTGATTGTTCAAACTTCAAGAGAACAGGCTATATTTTTGTGCACTGGGTAAAACAAATCGATAGGAGGGCAATCAGTCCTCTAGGTATTTCGGTGTTTCCTCAAAACGTATTGAGCAAGATTGAACAAGATGACATTTCACAACAACGTATTGAACAAGATCACATTTCAAGCAACTGGAGACGTATATTTTGTCAAACAATTAAAAACATGTCTAGTGACACTTTTGCGCACCACTGAGGCGTGGCAACCACGCGCGAACGCACGCACGCACGCACGCACGCACGCACGCACGCACGCACGCACGCACGCACGCACGCACGCACGCACGCACGCACGCACGCACGCACGCACGCACGCACGCACGCACGCTTGCTCGCGCACCAGCATGCACGCACGCACCGACACTCCATCTCACCCGCCAGCGCGGCGCGCAGATGCGACGATCTGGACAAAGAACCTGGCTCCGTTCATCGGCATCTTCTCGCCGCCCGACTTCCGCGTGGAGGGGAACCGCGAGCGCTTCTTCGCGATGGTCCGCCACTTTGAGCAGTCGTCGGACTTCAATGAGGCGCTCTCCTCGAACGTCTTCCTCCGCGAGTACATCGACTTCCTCTCCCACCACCTCGACCGCCGACTCGACCTCTACTTCTACGACCGACGCTATCAGGCCACCTTCTCCCAGACACGGCGCACAGACACCAGTCTCTTCTGTGAGCCACTGCATGCGCGCGTCCGTGCGCGTGTGTTCGTGTCGGTGCTTGACACTTTCCCGCTGCAGACGAAGCATACGAAAAGTTCGAGACGCTGAGACGCTGAGTCCCAACCTCAACGCGATGTCCACTCAATCGTCTTCAAGGGCCCCGACTCGACACGTGGAAGAAACGCAGGGACATCCTACAACGTGCGTATTCGTGTGCGCAAGCATGCTTGTCGTCTGGGCCAGAGTTCATGTTAGGGCTGAGTTGGTTAAGGCGCTGGTCCGCGTAGCTATATTTTCCCAACAGTCCGGGCCCGGATTGTCGGATACTCAACACTCTAATGCATAAATCTGATTGGTGAAACATGTTTGCCCAGGCGTGCTGCGCGCGTACGGCTGAGCAGACGCAACAAAGGCTGCATTAGCCAATCGATTTTGTAAAGTTTTCCTCTTATGGTCGTGTGGCGTGGCTTGGGTACAGAGAGCGTGCAAGTGAGAGTCATTTCTCTGATCTCAGACATAGTCAATCACCAAATCTCCATTCAGCTTGGGATGGCGATTCAGAGCACGTCTGTCTTTCAGAGCACGATTCAGTTCAGAGCCTGTCTCGACGACTGCGGCACTCGCTGCGGGGGGTCTCCTGGCCAGTGCTGCAGGCGGGCCTGGCGACTGCGCTGGGCCTCCTGCCCCTCGAGGGCTCGATGGATTGATGGATTGACGATCGTCATCTTCCCCGCCTACGTACGTCGTGCGCACCTTCGTCAAGACGACCATCCTCGTCGTCCTCCTCGGCCTCTGGCTGCCACAGATACTCTACACGCTAGATACACCAATACACTACACAAGCGGAAAACGTGAAAGAAATTTGGGGGCAGAGACAACGGTAAAAGGTAATGCAGACGGAGCGGGAATGGACGCAGGATCTGACTTGCCGACAGGCACGAGCACCTAGTTTGATTGCTCGTTTTGATGAGAAATCAGAACTCTATCGCCCGCACAACCTGCTTTTAGCCAGTTTTGTTTTTACGTTTACTGAACAATGTACACATGTGACGATCATTCAAATTATGAACTAAACTGTACGCACAACCCTGCGTACGTACTCTAATCATACGTGAACGTCAACTCGTCCCTTTCCGCCCACAAGGCTCCCCACACATCGACCCATCCAGTTTATAACCCCCCTATAATTAGCCCCTCCCCCCTATAATTATACACTCTCCTTGGTCTCAAACGAAACAAGTAGACCCTGGGGCGGGGGCTACTTATAGGGTTGTCGATATGTGGGCCGTAGACTTGTGCATACTGCATACGTGTACAGTAGGGACAGTGCGCGTTGGATATGCCGATGGATATGGATATGATATATATTGAAATGTTGCAGAATTGATAGAAATATTTATTGTTCCAAACAAACGACAGTGCCAAACAGAAGCTTAGCATTAGTCTCCACGATTGCATCCTTAAGAAATCATGACTATGACTAGAGTCCCTTCTCCCAATTACAACTTAATGCGATTGGATGACTCAACTTCAAACTTCAACTTTTACGCACCACTTTGGGCGTGGCAAGCACGCGCGAACGAATATACGCACGCACGCACGCATGCTCGCTTGCGCACCAGCACGCACGCGCGCTCGCTTGCGCACCAGCACGCACGCACGCTCGCTTGCGCACCAGCACGTACGCACGCTCGCTTGCGCACCAGCACGCACGCGCGCTCGCTTGCGCACCAGCACGCACGCACGCACGCTCGCTTGCGCACCAGCACGCACGCACGCTCGCTTGCGCACCAGCACGCACGCACGCACGCTCGCTTGCGCACCAGCACGCACGCGCGCTCGCTTGCGCACCAGCACGCACGCACGCACGCTCGCTTGCGCACCAGCACGCACGCGCGCTCGCTTGCGCACCAGCACGCACGCACGCACGCTCGCTTGCGCACCAGCACGCACGCGCGCTCGCTTGCGCACCAGCACGCACGCACGCACGCTCGCTTGCGCACCAGCACGCACGCGCGCTCGCTTGCGCACCAGCACGCACGCGCGCTCGCTTGCGCACCAGCACGCACGCACGCACGCTCGCTTGCGCACCAGCACGCACGCACGCTCGCTTGCGCACCAGCACGCACGCACGCACGCTCGCTTGCGCACCAGCACGCACGCGCGCTCGCTTGCGCACCAGCACGCACGCACGCACGCTCGCTTGCGCACCAGCACGCACGCGCGCTCGCTTGCGCACCAGCACGCACGCACGCACGCTCGCTTGCGCACCAGCACGCACGCGCGCTCGCTTGCGCACCAGCGCGTACGCACGCTCGCTTGCGCACCAGCACGCACTCCCGCTCGCTTGCGCACCAGCACGCACGCACGCTCGCTTGCGCACCAGCACGCACGCGCGCTCGCTTGCGCACCAGCACGCACGTACGCACCGGCACGCACGCAGTGGCGTTGCCAAGGGAGGGCCCTCTCCAAGATGGTGTAAAGCCCAAAAAATACAACAGTATCCATCCACCCTGTTACAAAAATGCGCTTGCGAAAGAAGAGAGAGAGAAAGCATTTTAGCTCGCTTGTAAGCTTAAAAATGCTCGAAAGTAGCTCAAAATGAGTTAAAATTGCTCGAAAATGGCCCAAAATTTCAAAATTTTTGCCTGCGGCGCAACAGAGGGGACCCTGTTAAAAAGTTGGAAACCTGTGCCCCCTCCCGAAACGAAATCCTGGCTACGCCACTGCACGCACGCACTCACACTCAAGCGCACCGACACTCCATCTCACCCGCGCGCAGACGCGACGATGAGGTCGAACAACGTGTCTCCATTCATCGGCATCTTCTCGCCGGCCGACTTTCGCATGGAAGCCAATCGCGAGCCCTTCTTCGCGATGGTCCGTCACTTTGAGCAGTCGTCGGGCTTCAACGAGGCGCTGTCCTCGAACGTCTTCCTCCGCGAGTACATCGACTTCCACTCCGACCTCCTCGACCGCCGACTCGACCTCTACTTCTACGACCGACGCTATCAGGCCACCTTCTCGGAGACACGGCGCACAGACACCAATCTCTTCTGTGAGCCACTGCATGCGCGCGTCCGTGCGCGTGTGTTCGTGTCGGTGCTTGACACTTTCCCGCTGCAGACGAAGCATACGAAAAGTTCGAGACGCTGAGACGCTGAGTCCCAACCTCAACGCGATGTCCACTCAATCGTCTTCAAGGGCCTCGACTCGACACGTGGAAGAAACGCAGGGACATCCTACAACGTGCGTATTCGTGTGTGCATGCATGCTTGTCGTCTGGGCCAGAGTTCATGTTAGGGCTGAGTTGGTTAAGGCGCTGGTCCGCGTAGCTATATTTTTCCCAACAGTGCCGGCGTGGATTGTCCGATACCAAACACTCTAATGCATAAATCTGATTGCTGAAACATGTTTGCCCAGGCGTGCTGCGCACGTACGGCTGAGCAGACGCAACAAAGGCTGCATTAGCCAATCGATTTTGTAAAGTTTTCCTCTTATGGTCGTGTGGCGTGGTTTGGGTACAGAGAGCGTGCAAGTGAGAGTCATTTCTCTGATCTCAGACATAGTCAATCACCAAATCTCCATTCAGCTTGGGATGGCGATTCAGAGCACGTCTGTCTTTCAGAGCACGATTCTCTGCTTGGACTACCCTCTCTAGAGCTGCGGCGTCTTCACGCTGACTTAATTTATGTCTACAAAGTGATACATGGAAAGGTTGCTCTCAATTTTGATGACTTCTTTGTCTTCAATCGTAGTGGAAGAACAAGAGGCCACGAGTTGAAGCTTGTAAATTCCAGACGCAATACCCAGTACAAAGCCCACTTCTTCTCTCACCGCGTTATCGCCCCTTGGAACGCCCTGTCGGCACAAACGGTCAACGCCCCATCCCCCTCACTCACAACATGTAAGAGCAAACTTGTACTTGAAAATCTATCTCACTTCTTAAGTGGTTAGGTTACAAAATCGCCATTAGGCGTCACCTAATCACGTCTCGCACCCACAAAATATTGTTTCGCATCGGAGCTGAGGAGTGTACATGCGTATGTGTTCGCCGCGTCGCCGCGTTGCTTCACTTGCGTATGTATTAGCTGTGTTTATCGACTTGTCGCATCGAATCACCTGCGTCTCTGCTTCGTGTGTAGTAAGATACAGTTCACGCGTATACACTATGCTGTCTGTGAGTTGTATCGCCACGTGCGTTGCGCTGACAAACTGTAAAATACAAAAATACAAAAAAATACGATTCAGAGCCTGTCTCGACGACTACGGCACACGTTGCGAGCCGTCTCCTGGCCGGTGCTGCAGGCTGGGCTGGCGACGGCGCTGGGCCTCCTGCCCCTCGTCATCTTCCCCGCCTACGTCGTGCGCACCTTCGTCAAGACGACCATCCTCGTCGTCGACCTCGGCCTCTGGCTGCCACAGATACATACTCTACACGCTACACGTCGCCGACGCAAAAGAAAGAAACGGAAAACGTGCAGCAGATTGGAGGGCAGAGACACCGACCTCTACTTCTACGACCGACGCTACGAGGCTACGCTACCAAAGGTTCGACGACTACATGAGGAGCTGAGTCCCAACCTCAAGGCGATGTCAATTCAAATCGTCTTCAAGGGACTCGACACGTGGAAAAAACGCAGCGACATCCTTCAACGTGAGTAGGCCATTCGTGTGTGCATGCGCGTCGTCGTGTGGGCCGCAATGAATGAATGTTGCACGACTGCCACTAATAACGCGCCCACCAACACAAACGTCAATTTCAATCACAGCGTCATTCTTCTATATTCAACTCCAGGCTTCTAGTGCAAACAACAAAGTGTACTCTCTGGTCGCTGTACCAGCAATCGAACACCATGCGCAGCGGGTCCGTGTTGCAGGCTGGCGCGCGATCGCTGCGTCGTACTCGGAATACGAGGTGTATGTACGCGTGGGAGTTCCAGACGGTGATCACGGATCAGTTCGCCCACCGCGCCCACTCCCTCCTCGGCCTCCATCGGCGTCGCACTCCTCTCCGTCGCCCTCGTCGCACTGCTCATCGCACAGAGCCTCGTGCGTGCTGCTCACTGTCTGTTTGGTCCATAAGGCCAAGCTACATGTATTCATAACGCGATCGCTTTCAGTGGAAGGCCGCGGCGATGACTGCGGGTCTGTTGTCGGTGTCTGTGGGCGCGTCTTCGGCTTCCTGCACTTCTGGGGCGCGGAGCTGGACTTTGTGCTGTTCGGCTCGAGCGTGCTCGTCATGGGCCTCGACATCGACTTCACCGCCCACATCTGCCACGCGTTCCTCAGTGGGACCACGCACGCCCTGCAGCAGCAGACTGCCCCGGACGGTAAAGACGACGACGGTCGGCTAGATGGTTGGTTTGGTTTGTTTGTGTGCTGGCCGCTTCTAAGATCGTGGGGGCCTTTCTCTGGTCATGCATAATTGAGACATGAGACCCAGCTAGATGGTCAGCGGTGGGCTGGGAAGGAAACAACCACTGTATATGTAGTTGATTCATTACTCATTTTGGTTATGCGACACAACTGCACAAGAAACAACGCATGCGGTACGGTTGTCAATAAGGAAGGAGCCACAACGCACGTTTGACTGCAGAATCGCCGTTTGCGCTCATGTTTTACACGATCGCCGGATTGATCAAACAATAAGAATTCTAACGTAAAACCAACTGGCGAAACATGTTTATGTTTGACTAGCTGTACACAGAGGAGCGCGAGCGGCCCGATCTTTACTGACATGACAAAAATGACTTTTTTGGTATTGAAGTCTAGAGGGATCTAGGACAAAAGCCCGCTGAAAAAAGCCCGTTGGAAAAAAGCCACTCCAGTGTAAGAAGACAGCTGTCAGCTGACATCTGACAGCCGCTGCCGACAAGCCCGCAGTCGTCTGCATCACGTCCACGTCAGCAGACGCGTGACGTGTCTGCTCTCCGCGCACCGCAGGCGCGGCCGCCTTCGGACGCCTTGAGGCGACTCCTGAAGCGAATGGCGCAGCTAGCCGCCGAAGGCGCGCTTCTCCCTGCCCTTCTGCGAAAGCATGGCCGCAGCAGCGCAGATGACGGCCGGAAAATAACATACAGGAAAAGCAAAGCAGATATGAAACAGAAGAGCGCGATTAAAATTAAAGGCGAAATTAAAGCAGAAAATTTCTGGCGGGCATATTTCCAGCGGGCTTTTTTCCTGGAGGGCTTTTTTCAGCGGGCTTTTGTCCGTCTCCCAGTCTAGAGACTCCTGTATAGTCGTGCGGCGAGTGCAGAGAGCAAGTGAGAGCCGCATTCTCAATGCTGTCGGCCCCATTGCAATTCGCAATGCGCCATTGTTCACGCCCTCAGGCGCTGTCAATCCCCCAAAATCTCAAATCACCTGGCCATTCAGAGCACGCTCGGCTGTCTCAACGACTGTGGCACTCGCTGCGGGCCGTCTCCTCCTGGCCGGTGCTGCAGGCGGGCCTGGCGACAGCGCTGGGCCTCCTGCCCCTCGTCATCTTCCCCGCCTACGTCGTGCGCACCTTCGTCAAGACGACCATCCTCGTCGTCGACCACGGCCTCTTCTTCCACGCGCTCTTTCACGTGTACAGTTGTGCCGAGGAAAACGTTGCAGAATTGAAAGAAATATCCATTATTGTAAGCAATTGTCGTTGTCGAGTACATACATTGTCGGAGAAAAGACGCGAACAGCTGCTGCATTCAATAGAGGCAGGCCAGTAACCCTCAACTCGATACGCAACTGTAGGATTGGCAGCGCTTTCATTGAAAACAGCGGTGAAGTGCCACAATGACAGAACGGAGCTGATAAGCATCGCAACAGCTTGCTTGAGATGGCCTTGTAAAGCCCAATTGCAAAGTGCCAAAGCATGCTCTATGTACTTGCAAGCCATACCACCCTTGGAATGCCCTGTATCGGCGCTTATTTTTTCATGTCGATTTCTTGCTGTTTGCTCGAGTTCAGGCAATCCCTCACCGCTCAACACAACGAAAATGACTGTAAAATGGGGCTGACATGCATGCGAATGCCACACGCTGGTTTCAAAACGGATTCGTACGGGGCCCAATTGCCAACAAAACCTCAGAGGCTTGTCTACCTACAGTTAATATTTTAGGCCAATACCTTGTCGTTTGCCCGAGTTATTCAAGATTAAAAAAAAATCTTTAAACTTTTACTTTTTATTTTTATTTAAACTTTAAACAAGATTAAAATGGAACAAAAACCTGCACAATGTACAGCACCTACAGGTATGGTGACGATTGTGAACCCAACTCGAGTGTCATTATTGTATATGTATGCTTGTATGTGGGCTGTATGTGACAGAGACGTGCGTGTACCCTGTACAACATGCACATGTGTGCGTTGGATATGCCGAGAGAAACGTTGCAGGATTGAAAGAAATGAGGTCCAGTTTTATTGAGCACATCAATTTCTCGCTTTTGGCGAAGGTCCCTGCTCCCAAATAACTTCATGGATTTGGGCGGCTCAAGCCGCAGCGCAGTCGCATACATGACTGTATTCTGTCCACATTTAGCGAAACGCTCTTTGATTGTTCAAACTTCAAGAGAACAGGCTATATTTTTGTGCACTGGGTAAAACAAATCGATAGGAGGGCAATCAGTCCTCTAGGTATTTCAGTGTTTCCTCAAAACGTATTGAGCAAGATTGAACAAGATGACATTTCACAACAACGTATTGAACAAGATCACATTTCAAGCAACTGGAGACGTATATTTTGTCAAACAATTAAAAACATGTCTAGTGACACTTTTGCGCACCACTGAGGCGTGGCAACCACGCGCGAACGTGCGCACGCACGCACGCACGCACGCACGCACGCACGCACGCACGCACGCACGCACGCACGCACGCACGCACGCACGCACGCACGCACGCACGCACGCACGCACGCACGCACGCACGCACGCACGCGCGAACGTGCGCACGCACGCACGCACGCACGCACGCACGCACGCACGCACGCACGCACGCACGCACGCACGCACGCACGCACGCACGCTTGCTCGCGCACCAGCATGCACGCACGCACCGACACTCCATCTCACCCGCCAGCGCGGCGCGCAGATGCGACGATCTGGACAAAGAACCTGGCTCCGTTGATCGGCATCTTCTCGCCGGCCGACTTCCGCGTGGAGGCGCACCGCGAGCGCCCCTTCGCGATGGTCCGTCACTTTGAGCAGTCGTCGGCCTTCAGTGAGGCGCTCTCCTCGAACGTCTTCCTCCGCGAGTACATCGACTTCCACTCCGACCTCCTCGACCGCCGACTCGACCTCTACTTCTACTACCGGCGCGAGCGATGCGGCGATGAAGGAGTACTGGACTGGCGCCTCTCTCCCAACATTCCACCCCTGCAGGGCATCGGCTGGGGAGACGACGAGACCCTGCCGGAGTACTAACGTAGAAGAATACGTGGTTGACCTACAGTGTATACCCGGTGTCCAGTGCCGAGAACACGTCGAGTCGGCAAGGTGGCCTAGTGATAGAGACTGGGACTCATGATCGCAAGGTCCTGAGTTCAATTCTCGAGGGACCCACTTTCATAGGGACACTCGAGGGACCCACACTTTTCACTCGAGGGACCCCGATTCTCGAGAGCTTTCAGCTCGGCGCTCGTCGCATTCTCTCCCACTCTTCTAGCTTTGGAATGGGCTGTGGAGAACACACACCGTCGCCCTCTATAGGATACATAGAGGCATGTCCTGGCTCTCGATTAAGCCCAAACAGATGGCTGAGCGCGTTTTTGGCCAAAAATTTACAAATTTTTGCCTGCGGCGCTCTGTTTTCAGCATTCACGAAGCATTTTCTAGGTATTATTTAGGCTGGAAAAAGAGAAATTGTATCAAATTTGGCCGTGCAGGTCACCCCCAGCGACTTTTGAAAAATCCCGGATTCACCCCCCCTCCCCCAGCTTCGATGGCCAGTTACACCTCAAGGGCCTCGACACGTGGAAGAGACGCAGCGACATCCTACAACGTGCGTAATCGTGTGCCGGTCGTCTTGCGCACAGTGAATGCTTCATCTCTGTCACTTATCATACAACCGCTAAGGAAACCGCTAATCGTTCCCATCTCTCGTTTGCTAAATTGAAATCCATATTTCCAGTTCAAAACAACGACGTGTGGTCCGTCCGGCCGTCTCAGCCAGCCCAGCCGTCGCGTCTCAGTCACTCTCCAAAACCCCGGTGCAATTCTTCATGGGGTACCCCTAATAACACAACACCTCGTAACACCATCAATCCAACGATCAACGCCGTGCGCAGCGCGCGCCGCAGCGCAGCGCGGGATAGCTGCGTCGTACGCTGAGTAGGAGGTGTACGCGTGGGAGTTCCAGACGGTGTTCACGGATCAGTTCGCCCAGCTCGCCCACTCCCTCCTCGGCGTCCATCGGCGTCGCACTCCTCTCCATCGCCCTCGTCGCACTACTCACCGTGCAGAGTCTCGTGCGTGCTTGCAACCGTTTTCTGCATATCACCCTATAACGAAGCGTATGCATCGTAAATCCTCCGACGCTATTGCCATATGCAATATAGTTCTATGGATTGAATTTTGGTGGTCGACATACCTATTAGCAGCCGCACCAATAGGGTGGGGTCAGTCAGCAGCACTGGCCCATACGTATTTTCGTATGGAGCTTAAAGGTCCAGACGTGCTGCAGCTCGTGTTCCTGTGCTCCAGACGTTCGGGTGTAAAGTAACGTGTGAGAACTATATAGAACGTTTGACTGGTCGCCAGACCTCACCCGGGTTGACTTCTCGTTTTCGAGCATTGTCAAGACACGGAGTATTCCCAGCGATCCAAGTCTTTGGATGAGTCAAAAAGGAAGCAATTGAAGGCACTTTTGCCAACTTTGACCCATATTAGGTGAATCTGTCTATCTCCTTAGGTGGACCTGTATTTATGCTCTAGAATTTGCCATTCTGTTGCTGACCGATGTACCAAGCGCAATGCCCAACTTGGCGATCACTATAAAAGTAGGTGATTTTGTTCTGCACTGAATAAATTACGTTTGGCTGGGCGGATTTCTCCAGCATTCGGCGTATGTCTAAGTTGTACTTTGTAGTGTGTACGTACAAAAATTTGTCAAAATCTGTCAACACAGTAAGGCACAGTAACTGATCAAAGATGAGAAGCCCACCATGGGACACCCTGTAGATACGCAACTGTAGCATTTGCGGCCGTTCCTTGAAAACAGCGGTGAAGTGCCGCAACGGCAGAATGGAGCTGATAAGCTCCGCAACTCCCGCAACAGCGTTGCTTGAGATGACCTTCTAAAGCCCAATTGCAAAGTACCGAAGCATGCTCGATGTAGGTACTTGCAAGTCAAAAGTCAAAGTCAAAGAGTCAAAGTCTTCGGATTCGTGTGTGTGACCGCGTTCCGTTCCTTATCTCGCCCCTTCCCACCTTTTATCATTATAAACTCTCGGAGGCGCGGGCGCCCTTGAAGCGTTGTCTGTGAAGTCGCATAGCATAAGCGTACATTGCCTCCGCAAGAGCAAATGTGGCGTGGCGCGCGCGTGCTGTTAGGCGTTGCCCTCGGCACGTTGTTGTGCCTCGCGCGAGCCTGTCGGAGAGGAGGCCCGAGCAAGGATGCGCCCAATCACTACGTCGCCACCTTCGTGGATCACGACAATCGATTCACGGATGAGCTGAGCGATTTTACGAAGATCAAGACGATCGTGACCGCGGCGCGATATGCCTCGAGGGTTTGGAATTGATTCCTACGTATGTATGGTGCAACGTGTACTACTGTAAATCCTCCAATAGTGCCCTCGGCATTATTGGAATTGTATTGCATTTCTTACGTGATTAACAGAGTACCTGAAATGTCATTTTTTAATGGGTGTAGTTGAACCCACCATTTATACAAACGCTGCTTTTTTTCTCCCACCCCCTCCCACCACACCACCCCGCGCCCACGCACCCCCCCACTATTGGAGGGTTTACGGTATGTACGAACGTAGTCAGGTCGGGAAGTGAATCCTAGAGAGTATTGGGAATACTTGGGTGTGTCTCACGCACAAGACTAGGTATGTAGACCACGTACTAGGTACTGTTTTTAGCATTCTATTGAGGCACTAATTTTCTTTAAATTAAAGGTACACGGGGTAGTCTCAGTATAAACTTCACTCTTCACGCAGAGCATGGCATACCCTACTATAGGCAACCCCCTTCAATAGTGCCCCAGGTACCGTAAATCTTCCAATAGTGCCCCCTCTCCGAAAGTGAGAGGGGCAAGAAGTGAAATAATACGATTTGCGTTTTCCAGGGGCACTAATAAGGAGGAGTTACGGAAGAAGTGTACACAGCTACACCCATCAATGAATGACATTTCAGGTACTCTGAACTGTTAATCGCCTAGGAAACGCAATACAATTCCAACAGTTCGGTATCGTTATTCAGTTCGGACTCAGGTTTTATGGTAACATTCGGTTCAGATCGAAAGGGCCCTGCGGAAGAGTGAACTGGACGATCTGGTCATTACAGTGACCAACTTTACGGCGTAAGCTCATGTTGTTCCTGACTAAGGAGCTCACTACTTGTTGTTGTTGGATTAGGGGCAATGCCAGGAGGCCATCAATGGCCCATATCCAACGCCTTCCTGTCTAGAGCCGCGCAATTATCCAAAGACCTTCGGAAGAACACCATCTGTAATCTAGAGCAGCGACGGCACGAGAAAATCCATTGAGAGGGAAGTCCCCGATATAGTGGATCCATCAAGAATCGAACCGTGCGCGCAAGAGGCCAATTCTCTACCACTAGGCCATACGCTGCCCAAAATGAAATGTACCGAACATGGCTCTAGGGCAAAGCGTCCATCGGAGCTACAGGTGTCGGTTGAGATCGGCAGTGTCGACGAGGGTTACACGACCAATTCTGGTCCATCCGCCTCTTCGCTGGCAGCCCTGATCGCCGACGCAGATCCCAACTTTGATGAGGCAGTTGTCGGTGAGTGCTTTAAGTTGATCGTTTTTTTTTGAGGTTCGAGACCGAAGTCTCAGACGAGAGGGGGACTGCATGGGTCCTTGGATACCCGTGCCTTCTACACGACCAATGGCCTCAATGAGAACAGCGATCAGGAGGCACAGTTTTTTTGTGTTAACCCCTTTCCCATAGGGGTTGCTGCTTTTTTTTTTACTGTCTTGCCACGCTGAGGATTAAACCCCGCACCTTGCGGTTTGGAAACAACGCTTTAGCACGACTGCCCAAACAGCCACCAAAAATTGAGACGGGCGCAGAGCATTGAGGGACTGAACAAATGCCTAGCTTTGACATACAGTGGCTGAAACATTACGGACGTCTGCGATGTCACAGCCACCCACACCTACATGTATACAGAGTGCACGGTTTTGTATTGAATGGCAGCGCTACTCGGATAGTACCGCAAATCCTCCAATAGTGCCCCCAGAACACTATACTTTCAACGTTGCCTTACCATGGGAGAGGCACTATTGGAGGATTTAAGGTATGCCACAAGCGCCAGTTCTCACGCACAGAGGAGGGCGTGCCTCTGGCGTCGACTTTCGCGACGACGCGTGGCCAGAAGCTCTGGTCGGACTACCTGACCAAGAGCCTCGACATGTCAGCCGAAGCGGCACCCTGCGACAGCTTCGCCAAGTTCACCTGCAAGAACTACAAGGAGAACATCGGACTGTTGGACATTACGGCTGCCACGCAGAAGAGGATCGACCTGCGACTAGCCAAGGAGATCGAGAAGGTGGAGGGGGGGGGGACTACGCTACCTGTATGCTGTTTCTTTGGACATTTTCTTCCACAACTCTATGTACCTACCCAACGACCAACCTTGCAGCTCGACGACTCGCAGCGGTACAAGCGGCAGGTCAAGACGCAGCTCCAGGCCTGCGTCAGCCCCAAGGCCGAGAACCAGAAGAGCAGGAGCCGCTTCATCGCGAAGACGCTCAAGGAGCTGGGCGGCTTCCCCACGCTCGAGAAGGACTACAAGGAACCAGCCGCCTTCTCGTTGGCCGGTCTGGCGGCGACACTGCAGGTACTGTTGCCTTCGAGAGTTTGTTTAAAAAATGCTGAAAAAGTCTCTGGAGCAGGCACTGTTTTTCCTTGAAGTCGAATGACACTGAGCTCTATATGTTGGTGGTCGCCACCCTCTTTTATCACTGTTTCCATTTAGCGAATCGGCGGCAGCGGGGAGGCCTTCAACGCGCCAATCTCTTCCATGAGCTACCACTATGCCCAGAAGAAGGCGGATGACGACAGAAAATCTATTCTCGTCACCATGTTCACTCCGGCGGTGGTGGTGAAGAGTGGCGCGTACGTGGCACTCACCGCAATGGTTGCCGATCGACTGGGAGTGCCCATTGACCCGCAGGTCGCCGCAAAGGATCAAAAGGCCATCATGTATGATTGTGCGTGCGTGCGTGCGTGCGTGCGAGCGAGCGAGCGAGCGAGCGTGCGTGCGTGCGTGCGTGCGTGCGCGCGTGCGTGCGTGTGTGCGTGCGTGCGTGCGTGCGTGCGTGCGTGCGTGCGTGCGTGCGTGCGTGCGTGCGTGCGTGCGTGCGTGCGTGCGTGCGTGCGTGGGTGCGTTTCTAGCACCCGTCACTTTAGTGAGCTGCAAGAAAAAGTCAACAAGCTGTTTATGAAGCATTCGCCTGAGGACAAAAGACCCGAACCCGACGTCCCTTATGAGAAAGGAGTGGGATCGCAGCCCAACTTCTATAGGAATGCGAAGAAGACAAGGATTCTGAGGTACGTACTAAAGGGTTTTTTATAATCACATATCGTGTTTGAATAACTTTTGTTTCCTTTGCCAGATTGGTATGAATTTTACACAAGACGCTAGGATTTGGTTTAAAAAAGAATCGTCGACTTCGGTTAAGGATTGCGAGAGCTATGTAGCGTTGTGGATTCCAAATGTTTTTTTAAAGTTTTTGTAGCGTGGAATTTTCAATTTGACATTTTTCGTAGATACGTTTACAATTCTGGGGCTGCGCATGCACATTAGTTCAGCACACACACACACACACACACACACACACACACACACACACACACACACACACACACACACACACACACACACACACACACACACACACACACACACAACACGTCCACGTTTCAGTGCGGAGTACCGCGGGGTCTTTGACTGGACGCTGTACGTGCTGCGTCTGTCGAAGGGCCAGTTCGACGTGAACGCCGTGCTCGACTCGCACGTCAACGTCTTCTACCCCAAGTTCAGCAGGGCCGTGGCCCAGCTCTACAAGGACACCCCTCCCAGGGTGCTCCAGAACCTCTTCGCCATGACGCTCGTCCAGAACTTCTGGGTCAAGACCACCGCGCCGCCCAGGCTGGACGAGTTGGGAGTGGCACTGACTGAAGAAGATGACATTCGGTGGGCTTGGTTTGTTTGTTTGGTCTCTCTCTGGTCACAATCGATCGCTGCCAGTGAGAGATGCGCTACTCAACGGGCCACGTCCAACGTGCGGCATAAACCCCATTGGTCACGCTCAGACGCCAAGTGTCGCGCATGGCAACGGCCGACGCGCAAGAGACGACGCCGCGCGAGGTGTTGGACGCGCTCGAGCGCTTCCACTTGCCGCGGTCCACCGCCAAGACTTCGGACAACGTTCTGGAAAGACTCGTTAGGGCTGGTGACCCATTGTAGGGGGTGGAGGATGAGGACAAGCCCGCTACATTGCCATCCAGAGTGGAACTGTGCCTGCTCTTCATGCGCTTCTACAACCTGGGACCCGCTGTTGGGCGAGTCTTTGTCGACAAGATGTACGGGCAGTTCTTGACAGAGAGCAGGGTGAGACGGTTACTCGTTCTCTGGGACAAACATACCACGTGCCTGTAACCGGGTCTGGCAGAGTGGGCCGGGGGCTGAATGGCCGAATTCTGGGGGGTCTCTGGAGCAAAACGTGGGGGTACCTGACGATTTTTTTAAACTTATACTGGTACCTTTTCGTCAAAAATGGGGTATAAACAGGCTCTATTTAGCTGTTTCATGGCCGTATAACACTGAAAAGCTCTTGAAAAACGTTAACTTTGCTCACTTTTATCGTTTTAGACAATCTGAAAATCCTTTGGGAAAACTCTGGGGGTCTGGGGAGACGTTTTAAAAATAATGCGGGTCCCAAAGCCCCCCCCCCTCCAGTTAAAGGTACCTATGCTCTGGGACTCTGTGCTAAACTGTGCAACTGTGTCTGATTAATGTCTCATTGCTAGTTGCACTAGCAGTGGAACGACCATGTAGGGGAACCGTGAGTAATGGTTTCACGTGAGGTATGTATGGAAAGAGACTACCATGCATTTTATCATCGTGAAGCTCTTTCAATGCAATTGATCAAGTATTTAATTGGGCGCCATTCACTTGAGAAAATGAAACTGAGTGGGACTGTTCCCAGAATTTTTTTTTTAAATCCTACTACCTATGATGCATTCCTTATCAAACTTTTCACAATCCATTTCAGAAGCAGCTCAACCCCATGCTCGGCTTTGTCAAGAAGGGTCTTCAAGAGCAGATGGACTCCATCACTCACCTGACAAAAGCTGAGAAGAAAGTGGCCAAAGAGAAGGCTGCCCTGGCCTACTTCAGCATGGGCTATGCGGACCGAATTCTGGATGACACTAAACTGAACGAGGTCACCAGAGGTCTAGAGATTGATCTGGATGAAGACTACCTGGTCAACAGCTTCAAATACGTCAGGTATCTCAGCGACTTCCAGCTGAAAAAGGTATGGTTGGAACACGTGTATGCTGGGCTTTAACATAAGCACTGAAATCGCCTATTTCCACCATTCTTCAATGCCTTTAATGACAAAAAGACGAAAAGTTGCCGCACGCTGTGCGTGCGCCTAGGGTTACGTACGAGCAGTAATGTCACATGATTGTCACTTGGCATTAGGCAACGGTTTTCATATATAGATGCAGCGTTAATGCATTTTACAGCCTCCCTTACTTTATATTCGTTGCAATACTCCAAACTTCGCAAGAACGTCATCGTTATCAGCCAGCTCTCCTCGTTCCAGTTTGGGCAGCGCATGGCCAAATGGTAGCGAATCGGCCTCTTGCGCGCACGGTTCTGAGTTGGATTCTTGATGGATCCACTAGATCGAGTATTTTCCTTTCGATGGACTTTCTCGTGCCGTCACTGCCCTAGATTACAGATGGCGTGCTTCCGAATGTCTTGTGCTAGTATTCATGCAGCTCTAGACAAGGAAAGGCGTCATGGAGATGGGTATGCTATATACCATGGGCCATTGATAGCCTCCTAGTGTCGCCCCCAAATCCAACAACAACAACAACAACAACAACAACAACAACAACAACAACAACAACAACAACAACATTATCGGTGGTGATAGACCAGTGTCCAATTCAGGTGGAGAAGGTCACGGATCTGGGCGCCAATGGCAATCCAACCTTGGTGAGTGCCTACTATGAAATCGAGCTGAACAATGTCCATATGCTGGCCGGCACGCTGGTCTATCCCTTCTACCACTATGGATACCCTGCTGGTGTTGGCTTTGGCAGCGCAGGGGTGATCATGGGCCACGAAATGGGACATGGCTACGACCCTGGCGGCATTCAGTGGTTCGTTTTCCCGGCTGGAACGTGAGAACGGGCACTGTTTTTGTTGGCCATTAGTACATACATTCAAAAACAAAATTCATGTTTTTACTGGCGTTGCAGGACTTTGCAGTATCCTTGCTAAGTTGGGCACTTCCTTGCATGTTTATTTGGTGCTAGCATTCTACTTTTTACGTTGTCTGTTATCTTAGTTGTAAAAATTTCATCAAGTACAGCAATTGCACATTGTTCTGCAACAGGCTTGGAGACGGCAGACGCAAGATGATGCTGGACAATGACTCTCTCGCAAAATAGCTCGAAAGCCGGACGTGCATGAGCCATGCCTACTGCAAGACAGTGCCGAAGCGCTGCAAAGACGGAGAACCCACCAGTGGGAGCATCTACTCTGTGCACCAAGGATTTGCGGACCAGATCGGTGGGTGCTGGGTCCATGGTCCCTGCAACTGCAGCTGCATTGCTTGCAGTGCAACATCATTGAGGATCAACCTTGACCACGATTCTCCAGCAGTTAAACAAACAGTTGAAGATATGTTTGGAACGGTTGAATGGGTGCATTCAATCCTAGAAATGTTTCGTGCATGCCACTATAACCGCAAGGTGCACCCCACATGGCACTTTCCACCAGTGTGTCCAAGGTACCGAACCGTCCCTTAACAATCAGTATGTTAGACACATGTATTGTGTACACACGCTGTAGCCCATTAATCCGTAACCATTTAGGGCTCAAGTCGGGTCTGCGTGGCCTTCGAATGTTCAACTCAAAGTCTGCAAAGGAAGAACCCCGGAAACGCATGGGTGGCCCACTGGCATATTTCACTGATGAACAGTTCTTCTACTTTGGCTGGGCTATTAACTGGTATGCACATGTGAACTGCATCCAACATGTTCGATTGCCTATTATGGTACAGAAGATACAATTACATTGTTAGAGTTAGAAGAGCTGCAGACGCTGCAAAGTGATGCAGCACAAACCAATCTCGATTGTTCTGTTTTCACATTTCTGAAAGTGCAGCAACAAATCATTTAACAACCAATACACGTGTGCACAACCTTACAACACAGCAACACATACTAGATACATGTATGTACATATAAGTACAGTGCTAGATAGAACGCATTTCAAACTCCAAGCCACACTTTACTGTATTCCAGGTGTGGACCAAAGTTCGTCGACAGAATCGATGGCTGGCGCACTGACGCGGCGTTCCAGAACTATCCAGAATTCGCCAAGGCTTTCCAGTGTCCCAAGGGCTCCAACATGGCACCAAGGGACTACTGCCACGTCTGGGACAACTGATCAAATTATCAATTTTTTTTTTTAAAAGACCGAACAGTCTTACCTCACTTTTATTAACGATCGTATGTGCCTACCTGTGCATATCTATAGGTGTGGAAGGGAACAGCTTTGCGGTGTTGTTGAAGACTGGCTTAGTGATAGATTACGCGTTGACTAAAAAAAAATAAATGGTGTGTGCTAGTGGAGAAAATGCTGCTCACTCATGCGCTCAGTCTAAATGACAACTGAGCGTTTGAATATTGTCAAATATAATGGCAGTACCATATCCAGTTGAAGGGGAAGGTTGTGTGTTGTGTGTGTTCGTTTCGTCTACGCATGGTGTGGTGATCAACGCCACCTCTAGGATTCAAACCTAGGGGGCGGGTGACACCCAATTAGAGGAGGCGCTTACAACCGTTTTTGTTGCGGTAGTAGTTAGTCATGGCAGCATCGCAGTTTGTATTGTTCTGGCTGGCATACACACTGCAGCTATGATGTCATGGACGGTTGAATAGTGGTATACAAATGAAGTGACGACCAGGTGGCGCAATATAAAAATAAAACTTTTTCTATTTTGAAAGTTTATGAAAAAATAAGGGCAGCCGGCCGAGGGCCAGCTCGACCGCGACGTATCCGAGCGCGATGAGGTCGTCGACGCGCGTCGCCGCCGCGCCCGCGTGCACGCGCAAAGACGCGTAGGCCGGCTGGCCGCGCACGCCGCCGCCGTCGCCGTCGCCACCGACGGGCTGGGCGAGGGCCTGGTCCACCAGCTAGATGGTGTGCTCGTCCTCCGCGGCCGAGACGAAGTTGTCGGGCTTGAGGTCGCGGTGCACGAATCCGGCCTCGTGCACATTCTGAACGCGGGAGCGCGCGTGCCGGCGTGCGTGCGTGCACGTGCGGCTGGAACCTGGACGGCGCGCAGCAGGAAGGGCATGACGCGCAGGGCGGTGGGCAGCGGGAGACGTTCGTGCGGCTGCTGGCGCCGGAGCGTGTCCAGATTGGCGCCCAGCAGTCTGGAGGCGTAGTAGCGGAGGCCGGGCAGCTGGCGCACGACGAAGAGGCCCTGTCAATGGAATGGGCCTTCTTTAGGGGAAGAAAAACAGACAGACAGACGGACAGACATTAACGAAACCACACGGCCGGCTAGGGACCACCCGCAGCCAAAAGCAGACCCCTCTCCCCCCCCCACCCACCCAGTGAAAGACAGCAGAAAAGAAAGGAACGCGGACCTGCGACTGGGAGTGGAGACGGCGCTGGCGGAGGGCGCGCAGCACCTCCCTCGTCAGCTCCGCCTCTCCGTGTCCCCGGCCATCGCCCATGTACACCGTCGCCTTGAGCGCCACCTTGCTGCTGAAGCAGTCAGACCGCTCTTGCGCGCGTGCCGGTACGTGTGCTGCGCGTGTGCGTGCGTGCGTGCGTGCGTGCGGCGTGCGCGCGCGCGCGCATGGTCAACCGACCCGACGGCCAACACGCCGCCGTCCTCCTTGACGACCGGCTGGACAATGGCGCCTTCCAAACCATGCCGAAGACCCCCGCCCCCCAGCAAGTCGCCCACCTATAAATAATTAATTAATTAATATTCACTAACCAATTGATTAGTTAACGCCAGAAGAAGCAGTACGTACGCATCTACGGTGCGTACGGCTTGCGGAATCCGGTGAGCATGACGACTTGAAGCGCCACAATCGCCGTCTCGGGGTTGAGCAGAAGCAGAGACTTGCCACGCCCGAAGCCGTTGACTCCCTGCTTCGACACGTGGTGGACAATGCGGCCAAGGGGCGTGGATACGAGCCGCTGCCCGAACTCTGGCACTGCCTTCCGGGGACAGGCACCGGCGCGTCAGGCTCATGCGACCGACGCGGAAGGAAGCGGAGTTGGCCCTATTATATAATCATTTTCAGTTTTACCTTTAATTTTCTATTCGCATTCCGGTTCAACACACCGGCCCCTTCACGTGCTGCTTTTCTCGTCCTCGAGCCCTGCGCGCGGCCGCTGCCAGCGGATGCGCCCTGGAGGGGAGGGGGCGACGGTTTCTTCTCCTTCTTCCTCTCCACCTTCGTCCAGCCGCCTTCGTCGTCAGACATTCTACATGATTATTGTACGTTAACCCATCCATGTACACATTATCTAAATGCTCATTACACCACAGGGGATTGTTTGTGTGTGGGTGGCCCGCTTCTCTGATCGCGGGGGCCTCTCTCTCTCTGGTCACAATCGACCGCTGCTAGTGAGAGATACCCGGTCAGGCCGATCCAGGGGGGGGGGGGCTGCCTCGCTGGAATTGCCACTGCCGCCGGGTTGGTTCCACTGGCCGGTAGCTCAAGTGACGCCCAGGACATGCAGCTCCCAGAGGAGACCAACCTGCTGTCCAGACGGCTCCGACCATGTCCCAGCACACAAATGACGTCATTCAGTCTGAGGCTTGCGATCATGAGTCCCAGTCTCTACCACTACTCACTAGGCCACCTTGCCAACGCAATCGGGGGAGTCGCTCAGACGACTGGGCACCCCATTTCGATTTGCATTCGCATACACCATAAATCCTATAATTAGCCCCCCCACCCTTGGGTAGGGTAGATGTCCAGAATGGAAAATGTTGCACCGAAATAGCGTTCAGATAGCGGATAATGTACAGACAGGTTGTTGAATTTAGGATTTCGCTTTGTCACTGATTCTGCCCTGGCAGACGTTTTTCGCTTGCCCATCTATGTCGGGGAGCCAGCCCCCCCCCCCCAGGATCGGGCTGACTGGGTCTCAGCTGTCAGGCTCACTAGCAGCGGTCGATTGTGACCAGAGAGAGGCCCCCCCCCGCGATCATAGACACGGCCCCACACACACACACACACACACACACACACACACACACACACACACACACACACACACACACACACACACAAAGGGCGCACACCGTACCGGCACACACACCCCCCAGAGGGTTGGCGCGCTTCAGGGCGACGATGGCGGCGGCGTCGTCGCGGAGGTCAGTCCAGGGCAGACGGCCGAGGGCCAGCTCGACCGCGACGTAGCCGAGCGCGAAAGAGGTCGTCGACGCGCGTCGCCGCCCGCCGCGCCCGCGTGCACGCGCAGAGACGCGTAGGCGGGCGGGTCGCGCGCTCCGACGACGCCGACGGGCTGGGCGAGAGCCCCGGTCCACCAGGAAGACGGTGCGCTCGCCCTCGCCAGCCGACAAGAAGTTGTCGGCCTTGACGTCCCCCGTGCACAAAGCCCGCCTCGTGCACGCTCTGCAACGCGGCCGCGTGCGTGCTTGCGCCCGTGTGCGCGTGCTGCGCGCGCGCGTGCGTGCGTGCACGTGCGGTTCGAACCTGGACGGCGCGCCGCAGGAATGGCATGACGCGCAAGGCGGTGGTCAGCGGCAGGCGTCCTTGAGGCTGCTGGGCCCTGAGCGTGTCCAGATTGGCGCCCAGCAGTTTGGAGGCGTAATAGCGCAAGCCGGGCAGCTGGCGCACGATGAAGAGGCCCTGTCAATGGAATGGGCCTTCTTTAGGGGAAGAAAAACAGACAGACAGACGGACAGACATCAACGAAACCACACGGCCGGCTAGGGACCACCCGCAGCCAAAAGCAGACGCCTCCCCCCCCCCCCCCCCCCCCAACCAGTGAAAGAAAGCAGAAAAGAAAGGAACGCGGACCTGCGACTGCGAGTGGAGACGGCGCTGGCGGAGGGCGCGCAGCACCTCGAGCTCCCTCCTCCTCAGCTCCGCCTGGCCGTCGCCCTGGAACCGATCGCCACCTTGCTGCTGAAGGAGTGAGACCGCCCTTGCGTGCGTGCGTGCGTGCGTGCGTGCAGGGCGTGCGTGCGAGCGTGCGTGCGTGCGTGCGTGCGTGCGGCGTGCGCGCGCGCGCGCATGGTCAACCGACCCGACGGCCAACACGCCGCCGTCCTCCTTGACGACCGGCTGGGCGGTGGTCGCCTTCCATACCATGCCGAAGACCCCCGCCCCCCAGCAAGTCGCCCACCAATAATTAATTAATTAATTAATTCACTAACCAATTGATTAGTTAAGTTAACGCCAGATATTCAGAAGAAATAAGCAGTACGTACGCATTGTACGCTCAAAACGACACGTCGTCAGCTAATAATACGCGCTAAATTAGTAGCGTCGTCGTGAAAGAGTTTGGACCAAAATAGCGCGTAAATCGTTGCTTTTTGGTCCAAAATGTGCCAAAACAACGCCTAAATAGCACTTCTTAAGCGTTTTTGATTTGTTTGATCACACTACACTGAAAAAGGACACACAAACAAGCATATTTACCCAATTTTTTTCAATAATGAGAGAGGGTTTCCCGCAACTTATCTGAGATGGCGATGGCCAGTGGGGGGGGGGGGGCCGTTCCCGCAAAAAAGGCGGGACGGCTATAGCCAGTGGGGGGGGGGGGGGGTAACCCCCTACACATCCCTAAACGGCTCAACGTCTGTAAATTTCAACAGGGTTCCCCCGTCGGCTCAATCTTCCCCCCCCCCCTCCTCCGAAAAAAATTTCTGGATCCCCCAGTGGTCAAAAGCAAAAAAGGGGGGTGAAACCCCCCCCCCCTCCACACATCCCCAGAGCCCACCTAGTCGTCGTTGTTTTCTCAGGGGTGAGCAGAAGCAGAGACTTGCCACGCCCCAAGCCGTTGACTCCCTGCTTCGACACGTGGTGGACAATGCGGCCAAGGGGCGTGGATACGAGCCGCTGCCCGAACTCTGGCACTGCCTTCCGGGGACAGGCACCGGCGCGTCAGGCTCATGCGACCGACGCGGAAGGAAGCGGAGTTGGCCCTATTATATAATCATTTTCAGTTTTACCTTTAATTTTCTATTCGCATTCCGGTTCAACACACCGGCCCCTTCACGTGCTGCTTTTCTCGTCCTCGAGCCCTGCGCGCGGCCGCTGCCAGCGGATGCGCCCTGGAGGGGGGGGGGGGCGACGGTTTCGTCTCCGTCTTCCTCTCCACCTTCGTCCAGCCGCCTTCGTCGTCAGACATTCTACATGATTATTGTACACGTTACCCCATCCATGTACACAAAAAGGGAACGCGGACCTGCGACTGGGAGTGGAGACGGCGCTGGCGGAGGGCGCGCAGCAGCTCGAGCTCCCTCCTCAGCTCCGCCTGGCCGTCGCCCTGGAAGATCGCCACCTTGCTGCTGAAGGAGTGAGACCGCCCTCGCGGGGGGGGGGGGGGGGGGGGGGGGGGGGGGGGGCGGCGGCGGCGGGGGGGGCGCGGGGGGGGGGGGGGCGGGGGGGGGGGGTGCGCGCCCGCGCAGGCGGCGGCGAGCGGCGGGGGGGGGGGGGCGGGCGCGCGGGCGGCGCGGGGGGGGGGGGGGGGGGGGGCGCCCGGGGGGGGGGGGGGGGGGGGGGGGCCCCGCAGGGGGGGGGGGGGGACGCCGTGCCGGTGCGTGCGTGCGTGCGTGCAGGGCGTGCGTGCGAGCGTGCGTGGGGGGGGGGGGGCGCCGCGCGGCGTGCGTGCGTGGGGGGGGGGTGCGTACGTGCGTGCGTGCCGGTGCGCGCGCGCATGGGCAACCGACCCGACGGCCAACACGCCGCCGTCCTTCTGGACGAGGGGTCGCGTCGTCGCGGAGGTCGCTCCAGGGCAGCCGGTGGACGCCCCCCCCCCTGGCTTTTGACCCAATCTACACCTATGGGCAGCTATATGGCTCTTGTCTTATCGTAACTGACTGGGCCGGGGGCGGGGGCGGGGCGGGGGGGGGGGGGGGGGTGCTGTCGCAAAACGTCCGGTCCGCGCGTCCGCTAAATAGGGGCACCCATCGGAAAGGGTGTGTGTGCGTGTGGGGGGGGGGATGTTGCGCTAACAATCGCAAGCATCGCACGTGTACTCAAACGTGTTATCACACGTTTGCGCTTTCGCGCCGCCGCGTCGTGTCCGCACGCACACGCGTACGCACGCACGCACCAAAGAGAAAGAGAATGAGTCCCAAGAGAGCTCGACGCAGATGCCGACGGCGGGCCAGCCGAGTAGGACGATGATCATGCCGACAAAAAACAGCATCGTACCCTTCCAGTTATGGCGCTTAAAGAAGCGCGCCGAGCTCGCCACGCCCAACAGCAGAATCACGCCCAAGAATCTAAAAAAGTGCTAATTAATTAAATTAGAATAATAAAGTGGACTTAATAAGCGGAAACTTGCATTTCCGACGGCTAGAAAAACCTTATCAATGAAGACCACGCCAAGACCAAACGACACGAATGCGCAGCCGAACCCAGTCTGTGTCAGATAGATACTAATTCCTGAATAATTGAAAAAAAAATACTTTAAAAAATACTAGAATCAACAAATCAACCCACCCAGTATGTCCGCTGTTTCAACAATCATTTTGTCGAAGTTCAATCGAGGGCTTTAGACAAAACAGGGCCCGATTACAACCTTTTGAGTTTTGACTCAGGTGCTATTCCACTGTAGGCGTTCAACAAAAAAATCGGCGTTCTAAAAAAAAAAATACGCGTTCATCAAAACTTTAGGCGTTCTATAAAAAAAACGCTTATTCTGGAACTGGCAGAATGTTCTTGTTATAATGCAGGCCTTGCTTAGGCATTGCTTAGGCTTTGATTACACTTATTTATGCTTAGGCATTGTCTAGGCTTAGGCATTGTCTAGGCTTAGGCATTGCTTAGGCTTAGGCTTTGCTTAGGCTTTGATAAGGGTTGGCTAGCCTAGCAGCTTAGGCGAGGTTAAGCAGGGCCTAAGCCTAGACAATGCCTAAGCCTAAGCCTAATCAAAGCCTAAGCCTAAGCAATGCCTAAGCCTAAGCAAGACGTAAATTAGATAGAAACTGCCCGTTCCAGAATAAGCGTTTTTTTTTGTAGAACGCCTAAAGTTTCGTAGAACGCTTAATTTCTTTTTGAACGCCAATTTTTTTGTTGAACGCCTAAACTGGAACAGCGCCAAAAGTTCAACTAAAAAGACACAACAAAAGAATCACTTTTTTTGAAAACTGACGGTCGACTCATATGGGTAGCGGACAAATGACAATGGGGAATGGCTCGCTACCGTAGTTTTTGTCATAGGCGGAGCCGCTGCCGCACAGGAATTCAAACTTTTCTTGTATGCAAATTTCGCAGGTAATTGTGTACGTGGTGTTGTGTTGAAGACACACCACAGTCCACAGAGAAGCGCATTCAATAAGAGCGAGGAAATAGTGACGCACTGTCAACTGAACAATGGGCGAATAACGAATGCATAGGCGTTTTGCTAGCCACCAGATCTGATTGGGGTGCGTGCGTACGTTCGCGTTCGCTTGCGTCCGTACGTGCGTGCGTGCGTGCGTGCGTGCGTGCGTGCGTGCGTGCGTGCGTGCGCGCGCGCCCGCTTGCGTGCACGCTTGCGCGCACGCGCTTTCGCGCGCACGCGCTTGCGCGCGAGCGTCCGTGCGTGCGTGCGTGCGTGCGTGCGTGCGTGCGCGCGTGCGTGCGCGCGTGCGTGCGTGCGTGCGCGCGTGCGTGCGTGCGTGCGCGCGCGCGTGCGTGCGTGCGCGCGCGCGTGCGTGCGTGCGCGCGTGCGCGCGTGCGTGCGTCTACTGCGCGCTCGCCTGCGTGCACACTCTCGCGCCTGCCGGTGCGTGAGTGTGCACGCACCCGATGCAAAATACCCGAATGCAATTTAGGTACCATCAAAAATTGAAATTGTAGTACTCCCCCCTCTCCAACATACAGATGTAACATTAGGGAGGGGGAGGGTGTGCCACCCCCGCAGTCGGAAGTTTACAGCGTTTAGCCTTTTTTAGTGTAATTTTTTCATTTTCATTGCCTCTGCATTGGGCTGGCGGTCGCGGGAAGCAGCTTCTTCAGCTTCGGCCACGGCTACGCACCGCTTTGCGCGCACAAGAAGGAGGTGCTGGCCGTCCTTTATGCGTTGGACCATTCTCCCCATACCCCCCCCCCCCAGATTGTTTCTAAAGGATTTCAACCCGTCTAAAACGATAAAAGTGAGTGAATGTTGGTGTTGTTCAGCACTTTTCAGTGTACATTGACTATGAATGACTATTCTGCCCAAATTTTGACCTTGTCAAAAAAGTTCAGCAACTACCCCCCCCCCCCCTCCCTCTACCTGCAGCGGCAACGCCTTCTGGTACGTGTTGTAGTGCGTACAGTCACTGGGAAGCATACATGTAACTGGGGGGGGGGGCGGGGGGGGGGGGGGGGGTTGCCCGCCCCCAGCCAGAATTTTACCCCTACCCAGCCCCCCAGACCCCCCCCCCCCCCAGAATTTTCCTGAAGTTTTCCAACTTGCCAACAATTGTACAAAGTAGTGAACTTTTTGCCTTTCTCGTCCGTGCGTGCGCGCGCGCGCGCTTGCGTGCGTCCGCGCCTCCGTGCGCGCGTGTGTGTGCGTGCGTGCCTACCACCGGGAAACACAGTAAGGAGAGGGGGGGGGGCAACTGCGCCACAGAAATGTTGCCACGACGGTGGAGGTTCCTTTGAGCAAGTTTACGCTTCGCGGTGCGTTCACACAAACTCGCCATACACAATTTCTCTTTACAACCAACGCACACAACCCTGACTTGACGTACCGGGAAAAAAAACAGAGGAGGCACGCACGCACTGAAGGTTCTTTTCGGATGCATCGATTTGTTTCGCGGAATTTTCACTACCTATAGCTAAAGCGAGACAAAAAAACCAAGGACGAATCGCGCACGCAACCGCGGTTCAACAACACTGCTGAGAGGACGGCGTGGGCCCCAAGAATTTGAATCACCTAGACCCCACATCGGAAAATAAGAAAATTTCGAATTCTGCGAATTCTTAAAAATGCAACAATACATTAGGATTTTCAGACCCAACACATATATGTGAGCACCATTTTTGAACGCGTCGCAATGCTACACATCCCATTTTCACAATCCTACCCCCACAAAAAAAAAACACAAAAAAATTGTCTAGATATCCCGCTTTTTTTCTTCAAATTCCACACCCCCGTCCCAGCTCGCCGGACCCGCCATCTCTCTCCTACGTTCCGTGCAAAAGACGTCAAAGCGCGAAAAAGGCGCAGAAAACACTACTGCTCGTGGTGGGTGTCGAACCGGCGGGCGCGCGATCAGAAGGCGGGCAGTTGGTCGATGGGCAGATGGAACTTGAAGTTGGCGGGGAAGAGCTGCTCGGCGCGCACCGCCATCAGACGGTACGTTTGCTTCACCGTCACCTCAGCTGCGCCAGTCACCTCTGCCACCTCTGCAAAGGTGCAAAAGCAAAGGTGCAAAGGCAGTTGTCCAGCACCGCACCTCAATCACTGAGCGGCAGCTGTTTGCGCAGTTGGGCTAAGGCGTTGGCTCCAAACCGCAAGGTGCGGAGTTCAATCCTCAGGGTGGAAAGACTGCCAGAAACAGTAACCCCCTTGGGCAAGGGGCTCACGCCAAAAAACTGTGCGCCCTGATCGCTGTTCTCATCGGTCTTGTAGAAGGCAGAGGTATCCACTGGCGGATCCAGACAAACATTTCGGAGGGGGGGGAGGAATTGTGCAGAAGGGAGGACCCTGTTGAACTTTTTGGATGTTGGGCCATTTTGGCAGTGGTTTGGACACCTCATCGGTGCATTTTTCGACGAATAACGAATATAAACGGCGCCGCAGGCGAAAATTTTGCTGTTTTCGACCACCTACAAGCAATTTTATGCTGAAAACTAGGTCCCACTGGGCGTGTTTCTTCTCCCACCGCCTATCCCTTTGCCCCTCCCCCCCCCCCTAGATTTCCGATTTCGGGAGGGGGAATTCCCCCTTTCCCCCACTGGATCCGCCAGTGGAGGTATCCAAGGACCCATGCGGTGCGGTCCCCCTCTCGCCTGGGACTTCCGTCTCGAACTTCCAAAAAAAGGTGGGAAAATGGTGTGCGCGCACAGTATGCAGGTGATTTCTGTGAGACTGTGTATATGTGTGCGTGCGCGCGTGCGTGCGTAGGTTCGTGAGTGCGTGTGTTCGTGGTGTGCGGTATAAATTTCAAATTATCAAAGTAAAAAATGAGAGAGAACCTTTGGCCGTTTTCCTGGTGGCCGACACGCTACTCGCCATGTAGATGGCAGCAGCGGCCACCGAGATGGGACTGCGACTGAATTCGAGTGAAAATTTGCATATTCACTACTGGCCAAGGGTTACGGTAGCGCGCAGTGTGTCCCCCCCAGCCACCAAAACCACCACTAGGCGGCAGTGAAACGCAAAACCAGGCACACATGGGGTACAGGTAGGTTTTGGTCAAAACGATCGCGTAGTGTTACTGAATTTACTTCTTTTCTGGCGTGGAGCGCAGAAAAGTACACACAGAGCTCACTATTATTGTATGCAGGTTTAAAATTCTGAAATCGTTGGCTGAGGGTTGCCTTCCGATTAGAGGGTTGGGGGGGGGGGGTCGGCTACAATAGCTACATGGTGGAGCGGGGGGGGGGGCAGCAACAGGTACACGGGTACTAGCGCGCCCACTATATCCAAAATAAACGCATACCCCGCGATGAGGTCCAATTCTCTGGCCATCTTGCAGATGTGCGTGGCCGCGTGCTCGATCTGCGTGTCCAGGCCCAGGTTCGAGCAGAAGCGGCTCTGAAAATTTAAAAGAAAATAAATAAAAAGGTCAAAAAAAATTAAAAACGCGCACTGAAAAAAAACTACAAGAAATGCACACACACACACACACACACACACATGCCCAAACGCACGCACGCACGCACGCACCATAAAGTCTGCGCTCGTGACGGTGTCGATGTTGGTCTCGATGGTCTCGAGGATGAGCTCGGAGCACTTGCCCACCTGGTGCGTCGATACGCCGCGCGCCACAGCCACAATCTCTGCAATGTGTGTGCGTGCGTGCCGTGTGCGTGCGTGCGTGCCGTGTGCGTGCGTGCGTGCCGTGTGCGTGCGTGCGTGCCGTGTGCGTGCGTGCGTGCCGTGTGCGTGCGTGCGTGCGTGCCGTGTCCGTGCGTGCGTGCCGTGTGCGTGCGTGCGTGCCAGGTACATGTACGTGCGTGCGTGCGTGCCAGCGACTCACCTTTGAGGGTCCTAGGCACCCCCTCCTGCCTGCAGGCAATGTAGAGGCAGGCTGCGGCGACAGCCTCTGCGTTCCGACCTCGCAACGCCTTCGACTCCAGCACGTCCTTGTACAGGCGGTTGGCGCGGTCCTGGGTGGTTGTGGGCGGGCACATATGCGGAGAAGATCAATTAATTAATTAATTAGAGTATAGACGCGTTAGAGAGCGACTAAAAAAAGTTCAGTGCAAATGATGGTGCCATGCATGCAGACAACAGGCTGTGGTTGTTGGACTAGGTACAACGCTAGGAGGCCGTCAATGGCCCATATGGCATACCCATCTCCATGACGCCTTCCCGTCTAGAGCCTCAGAATCAGCCACTGACATTCGGAAGGACGCCATCTGTAATCTAGGGCAGCGACGGCACGAGAAAATCCATCAAAAGGGAGGTCATCGATCTGGTGGTTCCAGGGTTGCACAAAAAATTTAGTTTTTTTAATTTAAAAACCAAAAAAAATGTGCAACCCCGAGTGGTTCCATCAAGAATCGAACCCAAGACCATGCGCGCAGGAGGCCGATTCTCTACCACTAGGCCATACGCTGCACCCCTCCCCCCAATGCAGGCAGACACCCAACCAAATCCACTTTATTTGCCTCTCCCCATTGAAACAATGACTGTTTGAGCTCTTTTGACTGAGTTGGGTCTCTAACCAAAAACTGTCAAGAAACGGTCAAACCTGTACGCTTCGGCTCTCAATTTTTTTTAATTAAACAAATGATTTTTTTATTGCGACCCTGAACACACCATAGATTTTGTTCTATCTCCCAACGCAAATCTGGTGTCAATAAAATTATAGCTGGCCAGCCTGCCTTTCTTAATTTTAAAAAAACCTTGAAATTTTTTTATGCAAACCCTGGTTACACCTATGCCAACGCTATAGGTGTAGATTGGTCCAAAAGCCAGGGGGGGTCTCTCTGGGTGTTTCGAGGGAGAGGGGTCTCCCGCCATCCCGCTGGGATCGGAAATTTTGGAGAGGGGGTGGTCGAAGTAGTCGATTTCGCACCAAAACAGCGCGTAAATTGGTGCTTTTTGCTCCAAAATGTGCCAAAACAACGCCTAAATAGCCCTTTTTAAGCGGTTTTGCGTCACACAACACTGAAAATGAAACAAAAACACGCATCTTTACCTATTTTTTTTAATATTGAGAGAGGGTTCCCCGCAAGTCATTAGTCATCTGGGATGGTGATGGCCAGGGGGCCCTCTCTCCCGTAAAAAAGCAGGACAGCTGTAGCCAGGGGCATACGTGTAGATTGGTCAAAAAGCCAGGGGGGGGGGTGGGTGGGGGTATCGAGGGGGGGGGGGGGGGTCTAGAGCCATCCCGGGTAAAATGTCTGGGATCGGAAATTTTGGAGGAGGGGTTGTCAAAGTGGAAGATTTCGCACCAAAATAGCACGTAAATCGGTGCTTTTTGGTCCAAAATATGCCAAAACAACGCCTAAATGGCATTTCTTAAGCGGTTTTGGGTCACACTACAATGAAAAAGGACACAAAAACACGCATATTCACACAAATTTTCAATAATAACAGAGGGTTTCCTGCAACTTATCCGGGATGGTGATGGTCAGGGGGGGGGGGGTCCTCCCGCAAAAAAGCGGGACGGCTATAGCCAGGGGGTGAACCCCCCCCCCCGAAACCACCACTGGGCCCACGGATGGCCAGGGGGCGGGTGGGCCCACCCCAGACCGGGACCCCCCCCCCCCCCGGTGCCACCTATGGCCAACGCACCTGGATGCTCTTGGGCAGGTAGACGCGCTCAGCCATTTCTCGGATGGCGTTGATGGCCTGCTCCATCTGGCGCTCATCCGAGGTAGGGGCACCTATATGGCTCTTGTCTTATCGTAACTGACTGGGCCGGGGGGGGGGGGGGGGGGTGCTGTCGCAAAACGTCCGGTCCGCGCGCCGCTAAATAGGGGCACCCATCGGAAAGGGTGTGTGTGCGTGTGGGGGGGGGGGGGGTGGGGAGGTTGCGCTAACAATCGCCAGCATCGCACGTGTACTCACACGTGTTATCACACGTTTGCGCTTGCGCGCCGCCGCGTCGTGGCCGCACGCACACGCGTACGTACGCACGCACGCACCAAAGAGAAAGAGAATGAGTCCCAAGAGAGCTCGACGCAGATGCCGACGGCGGGCCAGCCGAGTAGGACGATGATCATGCCGACAAAAAACAGCATCGTACCCTTCCAGTTATGGCGCTTAAGGAAGAAGCGCGCCGAGACGCCCAACAGCAGAATCGCGCCCAAAACTACCAGAATCTAAAAAGTGCTAATTAATTAAATTAGAATAATAAAGTGGACTTAATAAGCGGAAACTTGCATTTCCGACGTCTAGAGCATCGTTATCAATGAAGACCACGAGCAATCCAAACGACACGAATGCGCAGCCGAACCCAGTCCGTGTCAGAAACATACTAATTTCTGAATAATTGAAAAAAATACTTTAAAAAAAACTAGAATCAACAAATCAACCCACCCATTATGTCCGCCATGTTTTACAAACCTCGGGAAAAACCTTCCCATATGCACCATATGCACCATATGCACGGGGCCTTCGTTATTTCGGTGCGACCTTTTTCTCTCTTGTCTCTCCGTCTCGCATATCTCTAAACCGGGGGGGGGGTTATCGGGTGACCGAAGGCAACCGCCACTTTTAGGCACACTGCGTTTTGAGCTCACCACCTCCCCACCTCCCCAACCTTTAGCCTTAGTTTTAGGCTTAAGCTTAGGCTTGGCTTAGGCTTTTGTTTTAGTCTTTGCTTAGGCTTAGGCTTTTGCTTTTGCTTTGGCTTAGGCGATTGCTTAGGCTTAGGCTTAGGTTTCGGGGAAGTGGGGAGGTGGGGGAGCTCAAAACGCTATTAGCGCACTTTTATCTGTCCGTCCGTGCACGTGCATGGGCTCGTGGGCGCGTGCATTCCCTGTGCGTGCGCGCGTGTGCGTGCATGTGCACGTGTGCCTGTGCACGTGTGCCTGTGCGTGCGCGCGTGTGCGTGCATGTGCACGTGTGCCTGTGCACGTGTGCCTGTGCGTGCGCGCGTGTGCGTGCATGTGCACGTGTGCCTGTGCGTGCGCGCGTGCACTGCCTGTGCGTGCGCGCATGTGCGTGCATGTGCACGTGTGCCTGTGCGTGCGCGCGTGCACTGCCTGTGCGTGCGCGCATGTGCGTGCATGTGCACGTGTGCCTGTGCGTGCGCGCGTACACAGCCTGTGCGTGCGCGCGTGTGCGTGCATGTGCACGTGTGCCTGTGCGTGCGCGCGTGCACTGCCTGTGCGTGCGCGCGTGTGCATGCATGTGCACGTGTGCCTGTGCGTGCGCGCGTGCACTGCCTGTGCGTGCGCGCGTGTGCGTGCATGTGCACGTGTGCCTGTGCACGTGTGCCTGTGCGTGCGCGCGTGCACTGCCTGTGCGTGCGCGCGTGTGCGTGCATGTGCACGTGTGCCTGTGCGTGCGCGCGTGCACTGCCTGTGCGTGCGCGCGTGTGCATGCATGTGCACGTGTGCCTGTGCGTGCGCGCGTGCACTGCCTGTGCGTGCGCGCGTGTGCGTGCATGTGCACGTGTGCCTGTGCACGTGTGCCTGTGCGTGCGCGCGTGCACTGCCTGTGCGTGCGCGCGTGTGCGTGCATGTGCACGTGTGCCTGTGCGTGCGCGCGTGCACTGCCTGTGCGTGCGCGCGTGTGCATGCATGTGCGCGTGTACTTCTAAGCCTAAGCAAAGCCTAAGCCTAAGGGAAGAGAAAGCCTAAGCGAAAGTCTAAGCGAACGCCTAAGCGAGAGCCTAAGCAAAAGCCTAAGCCTAAGCTCATCCTAGGCCTAACCAAAACCTAAGCAAAAACTTAATATAAACAAAAATTCAATATCGTAACTATAAGGCTTCAACGGAGCGACAAGGCAAAAAATGTCGCACCGCAATAACGAAGGCCCCGTGCATATGGTGCATATGGTGCATATGGGAAGGTTTTTCCCCAAACCTCCGATTACGTTTACGGATCGGAAACGTAAACGGACGCCATAATTACGACACCGCTATATTTGGTTTTTCGTACATTCGTAATTCCGACGCGTTTACGATTACGTTTACGTCAAGTTTACGAAAATTTTTTGGCGTTTAAGGAGTCGTGGGCACGTCCGAGACCGTCTCCCTCCTTCTCCATCTTGAATCTCTCGCTCGTCGACCTCTAGCTGGGCAGCTGCGTCAACATGGGCACCACCAACGAGCAAAAACTATGGTTTATGGAAACAATTGAAGAGAACAAGACGATGTTGCTTCACAAATTCGACTATAGTCAAGGTTAGTGTTGTGTGATGGTTGACGGCGAATGTAGAATGGTGCGTGCCGCTTGAGGCATCACCGCCGAAACGCAGAGCCAGGCGTGGCGACAGCTGTTTGACGAATGCCGAGCCGCGGAGCTGGCATTTGGAAAGTCGACTGCCAAGCACATGCAGGATCAGTGGTGGGGGCGGTTGAAGCGGGACGCAATCAAGAAACGCGACAAATCGCGGAACCAGACAGGAGGCGGTAACTGTTTTCAATTATTGCGGCAGAACTAGCTAGGACCCCGCGGAAATTGGGGCTCTGGGGAGGGGACCGTTTGGGTAGACAAAGGGTGGGGGGTGGCCAAAATCGGTATTTGTGGAGGGGGAATCGCCGCGCAACCCCCCTTCTCAAGTGAGCGCACGCACGGTGCCTCTTCTATTAAGGGTCAATGCAGTGGCTGCCGTGGGAGCTCAAAGTGTTCGACATCATCGGGGAGGAGTCGCCTGTTGTCGACGGCTTAGGCGTACCCGACTCTGGCGAGGTACCCGAGGCGGCGAGGAGCTATATGCTGCTTCAACCACTTGCTTGTTCAGCTGTCGCTGCCCATCCGTCGGCCCGCGTCCACCAGCAGCGTCGTCGTCGACACGGACGACACTCCACCTGCGTCGTCGGCGTCGGCAGCGTCGACTCCCCGCGTGTCGACACCCGCCCTGCGACGTCGCAAAGCGTGCGCATGAATTCAGTATTCAGTTGCCGTACTACGTGCACCGATTGTATTGTACCTGTTGCTCTAGAGGCGCGGAAACGAATGACGATGAAAAAGAGCAGCTGCTGATGAAGCGCATGCGCCTCAGCGTCGAGCTGCTGGAGTTCGACAAGTACCTCAAGGCTCTGCAGGCCTACAAGCTGGCCGCTGAGCTCGGGCTACCCATGAACGACGAGATGCTGCAGTGCTTGGGGCTCAGCGGCGAGGGTGCCGAGGAGCAATCCGCTGGAGAAGTCGTGACCGACGGACAATTCTATGATGGCGAGTAGCTGTCGCCAATGCAATGTGCAATCGTTAGGCGGTGCTGTTCGCTACGGGTGTTGCGTGTCGGCAGTGGGTGCGTGTCGACGTGAAGCGTGTTGACAGTGACACACGCGTAGCGCTATTCGCGGCACATCATGAGCAACTGTTGGCGGCGGGCCAGACCAGCTGCTCGACGCCGACCTTCGAAAATCGAAATCGCTCCTTAAAGTCGCTCTCCTCGTAAGCTGCAAAGTTTATGCGCGGCCTATAGGTCCAGCGCCGTCGGCCGTGACGTTCGAACTCCTCCTCAAAATCGTCGTCTGACTGATAATCCATGGCGGTGTCGACGCAACAACGCCGTTTGGACGAATCTTAATTGTGATTTCGATGGGGTACCCCTCCGTAAAGGTATAGCGTTACGTCGTAATTACGCCGTCGGATTCCGAAATTTTCGTAAAACCAAAAACAAATTTAACGTGGCGATTACGATCGTAAACATAAACATAAACGGAATTTACGACGCACGTTTGTAAATCCAAAAACAAGGATTCCGACGTCCGATTAAGATCGTAAACGTAATCGGAGGTTTGTAAAACCGCTCCGTGAACCGCATGTTTGCGATGTTCAAAATCGTAGTGGGACACCGTGGGACACAGCGGGATCACCGTATCCTCCGCAGAATAGCGGGTTTTTCTGTATTCAAATTCAACTGCATCGCATCAGAGTCGCGGAAACAAGCAAAACGATGAAGCGCAAGATCGAGATCGAAGTTTGGGGCAGGGACGATGTGCGCGAGATCCTACAAGAAATGCGGAGCGGCACATCAGCGCAAACGGCTCGCTCAGCCGCTGAAGAAATTAGGTGCGGCAGTCGCAGTCACCAATAATTTTTGTTAATGTCGCGTCTTGTAGGGCTTAATGGGCAGACGTGGTGACACTTGATCTCATGCGCTGCGTTCACATTGCACATCTTTTTGTGCGAGTCTCATGAGTGTTTATTCGCGTAAGAAGGTGTATTTGCGTGTCACCGTCTCCGCCGCCGCAAGGTGCGCCGCATACAGACAACGCCATCGCACGAGGATTTTTGTATATATTCCGTATATTTTGCACGTATTTATCTATGCCAACTTCTACGATTAGCACGTTGCACGTACTCGTATTTGAATTGGTCAGTACCGTACTAGCATTTGAACATCGTTTGTTTCCATTTGAACATCGTTAACGCACCCCGTGAACCAGTGAACCGAGAGAAACACACCATAATATTTTAAATGCGTTGACGCTCAGTGCTTAACAGTAAAATACTAACAACGCGATCACACACAATAGGCTTAGGCTAATAGGCTTAGACTCAGGGCGCATATGCACAGTTCTAGACTCAAGTTCGAGATTCTAGCATTTGCTTGAACTTGAGTCTTGACTTGAATTAGATGCTACTGAACAGTTCAAGCACGGCACACGCTTACTCAAGACGCTACTTCAAGCAGAAGCTCGAAACTAAAACGTGATTTACGCGACTATTATTCATATATCAACTGTAAAACGCAGTGAAACTAAGCATTCGCAGTGAAAATGAGTCCCTCAGACAGCAACCAAAGCTATTTCAGCCAACTAAAGCAAAGAAAATGCAAGGGACAAGTATACCCAGTTAAGCAAGCTAAGCAAGTTAAGATTAAGATTAATTAAGCCGAAAAAATTTACTGCACTTTCAGGCAGACGACCACTGTCCTTGGTTTTTTAATATCATTTCCATTATGTGAGCGATTTCATGCACGATATTCGCTAGTGAAGCGGTGCCGCTACCGCTTGTAGCTCGCAATTTTCCATCTCTTTCGGGTCGGCAGATTCAAAAAGGAAACGCGTACTCGCGTTCTCACATGCGTCGCATATCTCTCTGCTGTTGCCCATATCTCCAAGCCTTTTCAACAACAAAAATTAAAATTTAGCGTTCAAGAAAAACAACCTAGACTGATATTGAGCTGTCTTGAGCTTGAGTCTTAAAAATGGGTAGACGCTACTCTAGACGGAAGCATTTGCTCGACTGTACATACGGCTAGACAAGTGCGTGCTCGAATCTTGAAGACTCAAGCAAATGCTAGGCTAGATTTTCGACTGTGCATACGCGCCCAGGATTTAGGTTCGGGTTCGTGCGAGCGTGCCCGTGTGCGCGTGCCTGTGCGCGTGCACGTGCGTGCTTGAGGATTGCCTTAGGCGTAGGCTTTTGCTTAGGCTTAGGCTTAGGCTTCAGGCTTGTGCAAGCGCGCACATGTACACATGCCTGCGTGCCCGCGCGCATGCGTGCGCGCCAGAACGCGTGCACGTGCGTTCGTGCTTGTGCGTTTGTGCGAGCGTGCGCGCGTGTGAGCGTGCGGGCGTGGGTGTCCTTGTGTATCTGTGCGGTGCGTGCCTGCGCGCGTGCGTGCTTGTGTGCGTGCCGCGCGCGTACGTGCGTGCGAGGGTGCGTGCGTGTCTGCAGAGAGCACGTGCGTGCACGCCCATGCGCGCGTGCATGTTAGGTGTGCAGGCATGCGGACATGCGCGCGCTCGCACAAGCCTGAAGCCTACGCAAAAGCCTAAGCTTAAGCTTAAGCGTAAGCCTAAAAAATAAAATAAAATACAACTATAGGATTACTTAGATTAACCTATTGTAAAAATTGTGGCGTGTGACGCGTTGTTTTAGTATTTAACGGTTGAGCAACGAGAGTCAACGCATTTAAAATATTATGGTGTGTTTCTCTCGGTTCACTGGTTCACTGGTTCACTGAGCTTAGGTTTCCCGCCCGATTACGGCTTTAGCCAACTCATGCACCCACATCCGAATCCACATCCACATCCGATTTGGTTCTGGTGCACGTGTGCCACCATTTTCAGCTTGCTAACCCTGTGTGGCTCATACCAAAAGGGGTAAGAAGGAAAATAGAATAAGAAAAGTTGTTTGGGTTTGTTTAGGCTCAGCTTACTTTAGGCTTAGGCTTAAGCCTTGCCTAGGCTTAGCGTCCAAGCCAAATTTTTTCACGTCCACCTGCAACAGTTGAAGGTGCTTGTTGCCGCTGTAGCTAGTCGGGAGAAATTTCGACGGTGTCTCTTCTTGTTCTTCATCGCTCACTGTCAGTCGGAACTATCCCAAGGCCCGTTTCGATTCATCGGTTCGCAGTGGACGATGGCTTTGTGTACGTGTTTGCAAAGGCACGGGCTCGTCCGCCAAACCCTACTGATGATCCCTTTCAGGATACAATTTCTGGCTCCTGGGAAGGGCGGATTCCACAGTCGCCAGAAAGTTTTCGGCATCTGCCAGGCGTCCGGCAGTGCCCGCGATTCCCTTTCGTCGGATGGCAAAGCTTTCGTTTGTTTTGGCATTTTTGCTCGACGCTTCTTCGACAGGCCGCCGTCCCCGCCTGCTGAGCTTCAAAGCTGCAATCCAACGTCAAACAGCGCCCCGCCATGCGCCGTCGATCCTGCCTCTTTCACCATATCAGCGGTAACCTAAAGACTGAACAGTAGAACCGAACCAGTGTTGGTCATCAGCACCAACGTCGGTCATCGTCAGAGCTTGTCGAGTTCGCTGAGCCACATCAAGTCGGTGTCGTCGACGCAGAAGCGAGTCAGCTGACAGCGAACACCGGGCCTCGCATCCGCAAAGAACAGTTCGAACGTACAGTGTCGGACGCTGCTCTAAGGACTCGCTTCTTCAACGCCGACGCCAAACACAACAAACACAAACACAACACACAACAACACTCCGACGATCGCGATTCATCATGAGCCGACCGGAAATAGGACAACTCGCCGACGCCAACTCGCCGACGCCAACTCGCCGACGGATAACTCGCCGACGGGGACAACTCGCCGCTGCCATCTCGCCGCCGGGACAACTCGCCGCCGCCTGTCAGATTGCATCTATGACAGTGCCAATGCATAGGCTTACCCGCATTCAAGCAGCAGTGAGGGGGGCGAGGGGGGAGGGGGGTTGACTTGCTGTACGATGGGCGGACAGACGCCCAGAAAGACGCGACGGACGCGGGGCTTTTCTTCTCCACGACAGCGGAGCGGCTGCTGGCAACAATCGCCTGCTCATCTTTGGCAGGGGAGCGCACGTGCAGCTGCTCGTCCAGAGCCGCCAAGGGTTCGATGCTGTGGCGAACGCCGTCGGCTGGTTCGAGAAGCACTACATGGACATGCTGAACTGGCAGGGCAGCAGCTGGTACCCAACGCGCTTCTCTTCCCAGTGGTGGAACGTGCACGAGCGCGTGCCCAAACAACCTTCACCGCATCAACAACTTCGCCGAGGCTGCCAACCGCAGCATTCAAGCCCAGATCGGCGAGAGAGAACAACCCCACCATTTGGCGCTTTATCGATGCTGTCAAGAAGATCCAGCGCAAAGGCGCCGCCTGCCTGAAGAAGCTCGTTGGCGGCCATAAGCCCACCAAGGAGATGCGCTAGTACCGGCGCGCCGACCAGTGCATCCGCAAGCTGGTGACAGAATTTGAGGAACGCGCGCCCCACGACTTCTTAAGAGGCATCGTAAATACGTAAATAGGCATACGTAAATTGAGGTGCTGCGGAATGCAGTTTCAATTTACGGCTTAACAAAAATAAAATTTGGTGTCGGCGAGTTGTCCTGGCGGCGAGTCGTCCGTCGGCGAGTTGGCATCGGCGAGACGGCAGCGGCGAGTCGGCGGTGGCGAGTTGGCTGTCGGCGAGTTGTCGCACACCCGACACTCTATTGTTGAAGTCCAGTTTGAAAAGAAGTGGTATTAAAGGCATGTACCCCCACTGATTTCTAGCCACTTCCGCATTGCCTGGTGGCCCAAAACAACCAAGTCCCATTTTTTGGTCGATTTTTGCCATTTCAGTGGTCTCACTTAGGAGACCACTCCGAAGGGGGTGAGGGTCAATGGTCGAAACGAGGGTTCCCATCCCCAATGGGACATTCATCCGGACCCCCTATAAACCAATTTTAGCGAAATCTATTGGAATAGGGCGGGCATCGGGCTATTGGGCGGGCATCGGATACCTGGAAATTCTGTGGAACGCCTCTTAAAAAAAAACTTGAAATTTTTTTTTTATGCAACCCTGGTGAGACCGCCCTTGCGTGCGCGTGCTGCAGCTGCGCTCGTGCCACTGCATGTCAGGGCGTGCGTGCGTGCGTGCGTGCCGGTGGGTGCGGGTCGTGCGTGCGCGCGTGCGTGCGGGCGCGAGCGCATGGGCAACGGACCCGGCGGGCGGCGGCCCAGACGCCGCCGTCCTCCTCGAGGGGCTGGACAATGGCCGCTTCCCACACCATGTCGAACATGCTCACCCCCGCGCACGCTGGCCCGCTATAATTTTAGTGACGCCTGATTTGCGTTGGGATAGAACAAAATCTATGGTATGTTCAGGGTTGCAATTATTTTTTAATTAAAAACAAAAATAATCAAACAATTTAAACCGACTTAGGACTAGGAGCCATCATTGGTGCCAAATACTGCACTATGAGTTACTTTGAGCCTACTGGAGTGTTAAATGAAACTGATAATTATGCTTCCATCAATTCCCCTCCTGTATGTATTCCACGCTCAATTTTTTTTATTAATTGAAAAAACACCCAACTCAAAATACAAGAAGTACTTACCTCAAAGCGGTCGTCAAGCAAGAGGCTGGGCCGCAACTGGCGTAGACGTCTTCTTCGGCCGCGGCCAATTTCAAATTCAAAAAAAGTTCAACTAAAAGCCAGAGGAAAAAATCACTTTTTTGAAAACTGACGGTAGACTCATATGGGCGCTGACAAATCACAACGGGGGAATGGCTCGCTACCGTACTTTTTGCCATAGGCGGAACCGCTGCGGTACAGGAATTCAAAGTTTTTGTGTATGCAAATTTCGCAGGTAATTAAAATCAATTGTGTACGGTGTGTTGTGTTGAACACACACCACAGAGGAAATAGCGACGCACTGTCAACTGAAGAATTGGCGAATAACAAATGCATAGGCGTTTTGCTAGCCACCAGATCTGATTGGGGTGCGTGCGTGCGTTCGCGCTCGCTTGCGTCCGTACGTGCGTGCGTGCGTGCGTGCGTGCATGCGTGCGTGCGTGCGTGCGTGCGCGCGCGCTTGCGCCCGAGCGTGCGTCCGTGCGTCCGTGCGTGTGTGCGTGTGTGCGTGCGTTGGCGCGTGCGTGCGTGCGTGCGTCTACTGCGCGCTCGCCTGCGTGCACACTCTCGCGCCTGCCGCTGCGTGAGTGTACACGCACCCGATGCAAAATACCAAGTGTATTTGCCCATCCCAATCAGCTTGTCGACGGCAGTCTTCCTCTGGTCTTTGTTGTACCTTGAACCAGTTGAACTGAGTTTCATGCGTTCCTCAGACGCGTCAAACGCATGTCCCCTTGGAACCTTTTCGGTGATATTAGCGGAACGCGCAGGATTCCGCTGTTTCCTGCTTGTCAGTTCGTGGAATGCAACGCAAGGCATGCCCTAGTGCCTTGATAAGCGGTGCCTACTGTCAGCTCGCTTCATTTCCCAGCGGCAACAGAAGGCCAGTGACGACTCCGCGTCTCAACTCAACCTCGACTATGAATGTCGCCTTTGGCACCTTCGCAGGTCGTTACGGTCAATTTCTGTGACAGTGACTTCGCCCTGTGTACCGTAGGCATACTGTAGATACATGTGGAGGCGATGCCGCGATAGACTCGCCTAGGCTGGAGGGGGGGGGGGGGCAGCCGTGTTGCCTTCTCCTTCAGAGATCAGGGGAAATCAACCATGAAATGAAAGTGAAAAATTTGACAAGAGCACTGCAAAATCGGCAATTCAGGTACCGTTAAAAAGTAAATTGTAGTACTCCCATGCACTGCGTGCGTGCGGTGCGTGCGTGTGAATGGTGAACCGACCCAGAGGCCAAGACGCCGCCGTCCTCCTTTGACGAGGGGCTGGACGGTGGCAAGCCTCCCACACACAGCCATGTCAAACATTGCGGCGTCCAGCATATGGCTGCTACTGCAGAAAACTGCAGGGCCCTCGCCGTCGGGCACCACACCCTCTTCAAGGTAAATCAAGAGAACAACTGGACGAACAACTGAACAACCGGATGCACCAATCAAGCGCATGAAGAAGTATTCGTGATTATGTTGCATACAGCAGCAGCAGCAGCATATCCACGGCATCAATTGCCATTTGCCGTGCCTGCGCATGTTTTATTCCGGCCATAGGCATACCTGTAGCTGGCGGGGGGGGGGGGGGTTGTGGGGTTTACCACCTCCACGATTTTCCCAACTGCCCCCCCCCCGCCCCCCCCCCCCCAAAATTTCCCAAGAGATATTCACTCTGCCTAAAACGATAAAAGTAACTGTTGGTGTATTTTAGTACTTTTCAGTGTTATATGACCATAAACAGCTAAATAACACTGCTTAAACGCTATTTATACCCATTTTTTTACCAAAAGTACCATGAAAACTAAAAAAATGGCCAGCTATCCCCACTTTTTGCTCCAGCACCCCCTCAGAATTCGGCCATTTACCCCTCCTCCACTCTTCCAGACCCAGTTACAGGTATGGCCATAGGGTGGCTGATTATAGTGTGTGGGTGGTGTTAATACAGGGTTTACGGCGTATTGTTTTGATTTACATTGCGTGTACGATCCCTACCCACATGTGTTCGTTTTCAAGTAAACATCACGCTCTGCGCCTCACAACTTCAGCTATCGAAAATCGAACTTCTCAAATCAGGGTGTACGCGGCAGCGTACAACCCTAATATGTGAGCACTTCCTCAATGCGGTTTGTTGAATTTTCAGTCGCTTATAACTCTTGATTGCCTGAACGGATTGTGGCGAGTGATAGCTCAAAAGAACCGCCTTCTAGAGCGGAATCGAATGAGCCGTCCCGCGTTTTGGTACTCGAACGCGTTGAGACAAATTGTACAAAAATGTTCCAAAAAAGTGGTGTTTTTTTTTTCATGTTCTGCACACACTTTTAGGGTCGCCGCTCTGGAACGCTACTGTTGATTGGGACGAAACTTGGCGTGAGCACGTAGTATATGATGGCAATTTTGTGCCCCAAGGTAAATTTATCTAGGTGCTTCGGATCTATAGTTATGGCCGATTTGGTCATTTTTCGAAACATAGTCGTTTCATTTTGGCCAAAACCCGACAAGAGTAAAAGTCGAAAAAAGCCGAGTAAACCCCCAAATGTTTTTTGATATTCGTGAACAGCTTTACAAAGAATGTCTGGGGCGCTTGCATGACATTTGAAATTCTCACCACATAATGAGATATTGGCAACCAAAATTTCGGCAAATCCGACCAAAAAAAGTTTGTGACCTATAGGCGCTTCAACCGTTCGTGATACCGCTGTGCTGTAATGACACAAGTTATTCGTCCGGACTTAAAATAGGTTACTTTCGACAAATGGGAGCGCTCCGATGCCCGTGTCTCTGTCAGCCCTCTTCGAAAGGCCATTTTTTAGGTGTTTTGTTCCAAAAGTTTGTTAGCTATAGGCGCTTCAACCGTTCGTCGCAGAGCTGTGCTGTAATGATGAAAGTTACTCGTCTGGACCTGTAATAGGTCACTTTCGAGAATGGGAGCGCTCCGATTTCCATGTTTCGCAGCTCGACCCTCTTGGCGAACCCCCATTTTGGGCAAAATTTGGAACTATGATCGTGCATTATTTTTCATTTCCTGAACGAATTCTGGCGCGTGATAGCTCAAAAGAAGCGCATTCAAAGGGGGAATCGATTAAGTTATAACACGCTTCCATACGCTTGTGCATTACCGAGAAGTTTTTGGAGATGGCAGGACCCACTTTACATGACAAGCTTCTTGGTTCGTCGCCCACTCGCGCCTGCATCAATTGGACGGAAACCTCGCAGGTATCTATGCTCCACATCAAAAAATGAAATCGCCGGAGGGACTCTTGTTACATGGAAAAAACGCGGTATTAAAAGTAGCCACTTCATCAGATGATCAACTTCAGTTTGGACAAACCGTGTATAATCGAACCAAGCGCAGCAACACGTCACATATTCGGCGTTCGTCGTGGAAGCCATTGACAGGCCATAATATGTTACACCAATCCACCCTCACAAACTCTTTCATTCGGAGCGGATGCGCATTCTCTGACGATTCATTAGGCATCGACTAACTGGACAGGCACACAGCCAAAGATTCTGCATAAATAATTTCGCTACCCTGCCCATCTTAAATTTTTAATATGTGGTCTGCCCTTACAGTAAGTGATATGCACCATCAATTCACGATCTTGAGTACCAAGTACATTGTATACCCTACATTCAATCTTCATTCTTGTTCATCTTTGTTCCGCTTCTGTTAGCCTGTGCCTATGGACGGACTAACTTGCTGATCTGAGATACGTTTTAGTCAAGGACAAGGCCCGCTCTCGTCTCTGAGTCCAAGCAATGAAAGGCC
>JASAMY010001022.1:0-89530 GCA_030248085.1 Paralinhomoeus sp. GSCO2_6
TTTGTGTGTCGCCTCGCTTTACGCCTCCCGGTGCTTCCCCCAGTGCATGTACCGTTCATAACCATTTCCGCGTGCACTACTATGCAAATCCGAGTACAAACACTTGTACGTGGTGTGGCTTGTACGCCATGTGTAAGGGTGCATAACGCGCGCGTGTGGATTATTGTCAAACGGCCCCTCCCCCCTCCAGGCCGCGGCGCAGATTGCATCGCTCTTGAGTCTAGTGGACTCTCTTGTCGTGTGACCGCTGCGTGCGTGTACGGGTGTAGGGGTCAGTGCTGTGCGTGCGCGGCGTCCACTACGTTGTTCTGCAGAGTCTGCCGGCGACATATGTGCGTACGTCGGTGGTTCATCATGCTCCGTGTTCGTACACAGAAGTATCAAGTTGGCCTGCGCGCCTGGGTCGAGAAGGGCGCCTCCGAGCCGCCAGCACAGCGAGGATCGTTCGGTGACAGTGTGCGTCCGTGCCGCGAGAGTTGTAGGACAGGAATTGGAAGGAGCCAGGCGTAGAGAATCGAGCTCGTTGGCTTTCGCGTCCGAGGCACAAGAGTCTGAGCCCACGACCAGCGCCGGTGAAGAGAAGGGGTCTGAGCCGTAGTTGCCGCCCTTCCGCTGTCGCTAGACTTCCTCTTGGTGTGGTTCGAGTGGCGTTTGGGTCTGTTCGGTATTGCAGGGCTCAGCCCCAACTCCTTCGACCGACAGCGAGAGGTCCGGGACCTAACTGGCGGCCTAAGGCGGGTCGTCAGGCTGTCACAGTGGTGGCATCCGCCGTTCTTCCCCTCAGCGCTCCCTTCCCTTCCCTTCGGATTTTCTTGCGTCGTCCATTTTGCATTTCAATATTTTTCGTCGGTTACCGTACCCTTTCCGTTTGGCACACGCTTCGGATTTCGGTACCGTACTTTTCTTTGCATTGTCACCTCCCTCTACCGTATCCTTTTGAATTGCGCCTTTTATCCTCTTGTGGTCGCCATGTCCCAACTTCCCTAGGTGCTGCTTTTGTGGTCAATGGACCACCTGGAGTGTCGCGCACGTGCTCTATCGCTTCCTGTCGTCTCCCCATTTGCGAACGTTGCCTTTCCCGCAGTCTGGACCCGGACAATCCCTTTTGCCGCTTCTGCCTGCCGCCGGCGCCGCCCGTGCCCGCCGCTCCCACGCCAGCCGCGACCCGCTCTCTCGTCGAGACTATCAGAATCTTTCCAACACCCTTTCGGCCACGTTGTCTGCCGTTACTGGAGCGCCTCTCACGCGTCGAGCAGGCCCAAGCTCGTCTTCCGCTTCGGTCTCCGGATCTCGCCCTTCCCCACGCCGCACGCATTCGCGGCAAGAGAGCCATCATTCCTCGCGCGAATCCCTTTCTTATTTGACACCCCGCGGATCGCCCACGCCAGTGGCTCAGCAACGCGTTCCTTTGTGCCTGCTCCATTGCCGCCCGCCCCGCTATCCGCCCCGCCGTTTGGCGCTCGTGCAGACGACTCAATCGGCGCCCCCGCGCTACGCTTCGCGCAATCCCCCACCCGCATACGACGAGGAGGTTGATGAAGAAACGCCAGTTTACGACGCCTATCCCTTCGCTCACCCTCAGACGTCTGACGAGGGCGTCCGCTCTTTTGTGCGGGCGGGAGGTCCCCCGCTGCCGCCAGAGGGTCATGCTCCCTTTGTTGCCGCTGCCCCCAATCGAAACGATCAGCGCTCGTTTCCCACGTCGACGCATCGGCGCGCCGGACAACAGCAGCCGCAGCAACAACAGCGTCAAAGAGCGGGACCGCCGGACTTGTCCCCCATTGCCGAACAACAAGTCGGCAACCAATTGTCTCAGCCGCTCGACCAGAACAGGCGCACGCATTTCAATCGTCCGTCGGCGAATGACATTCCGTCAGCGGTGGATCGCAGTCGGCCCGTCCAGGCGCGAAGAAAGGCGGCCAGCCCCAAGCGAGTGCAGTGGCGCCTTATGCGCAGCAGCAGCGTGCGCACCCTAACGATAGGCAGCGCGGACAGAGAGAAGGCCCCCTGGATCACGCGCGTGACGATGAGCCGCGACAGTATGCGCAGCGCGACGCAGTGCAGCAGATGCAGCATCCCAGGAGAAACGAGCAGGCTTACGGCGCGAACGCACCCGCCGCACGGTCACACAAGCTAGGCGCAGACATCGGTCGTTTCTACGGCGACCCAGGTAGAGATGGCGATGTCACGGCCGAATTGTTCCTCCATCGCTTTACACAGCGCATGCGGATGGAACGGGTCCCTCACGAGGAGTGGAGCCCCATTTTGGAATCCTATCTCGGTGGTGACGCGGAGCAGTCCGTGTGGCAACTGCATCAGCAGTCCAGACAAATTGAGCTCGCGTACGAAGAGATCGAGGAATTGCTGCTTCGTTTGTTTCGCGTCGACAAGCACTCTGAGGTTGCTTTCCTTCAGTTGTCGAGCGTGCAGTGGCGCGATGACCCTATCGACACTGTAGTCGCGCGAATCAAGCAGCTCGTACTCAAGGCGTACCCCGAGATGCCGCCCGAGGCACGGCAGAAGGAAGTCAAGCGTTGTTTGTTGCGTACCGTACCCGCCAAGTACCGTACCATTGCCTCACTCGCAGGTAGGCAGGGCCTAGAAGATTTGGTAGCTGCGCTCACGCATGAGCAACAGTGCGAGGAGGTTCGCCGCTTGCAAGATGGCGCAGAAGACGCATCGCAGCGCGACAGCACGACGCAGTACCAATCCAGTCAGCGAAATTCGCGAGGAAGAGGACGTTCTTGGGGTTCGGGCGCGAAAGGTCAGCAATGGCCAGCGCGAAAGTCCCGGAACCAGCAAGGACAGTTCGGCAGTAGTTGGAACGAGAGCACTCGAAACGCAAATCGTCCCATTGCCGACGCCTCCACAGCACCGCAGTTGGCACTTACCCAGCAAGCGCAGTCTAATGCCCCTGCGCAAGGTCAAGCGAGCGGTAGGCCTCCCCGACCTACTCCGTCGCAGACGCGTGACGGCATCCCGATTGCTATCGCTGTGATCAGCAGGGTCACTTTGCAAGAGACTGTCGCCAACCCGCCCCCGGCGTGCGGAACCCACAGCAGCGCGGGCGCGGACGCGGTAACGGACGAGGCAGAGGCAGAGGCGGTACCGTAGTCGCGAGCGCGTTTCAATCCGACTACGCTCAGGATGAGCAGGCGGAGCCCTTTGTCGAACACCCACCTGACGATGACGACGAGTCTCAGGTTGCCGCGAACGCTGAAGACGCGCACGAAGAATCGCAGGGCGACACGTGGCGCGCATTCCGAACCGGTGTGAATCAGGTCGTCGTACGAGCGAGAGACAAACGCGTGTCGAGCATCCGCAAGGGTCCTGACGCGGTGAACCCAGGCCCCATTCCGACGGCAGAGTTGCAATTGGACGGTCGGCAGAGTTTCCGAGTCCTCTTGGACACTGGAGCTGGGCCCGCAATTGTCATTGGCGAACCCACGGCGGAAAGATTGTTCGGACACCTCGCGTACCCTGATTTCATGAAGCTGTTGACGAAAGTGCCGGAATCTTCCGTGGCACAGTGTAGTGGCGATTCTCTCGGTTTAAGAGGCCAGGTAGAGGTAGATATCACACTCGAAGGTGTGACCAAGCGATTGCCTGTTTTGATTGCTGCACGCTGGGCCGCGACTGACACGCACGAAGGCGTCATGGGCACTGCCGCCCTCTTGAAATTCGGTTTCAAGCTAGTGTCCCCCAGTGGTTACAGCATCCTAGACGAGGCCGCTCTTCCTACCAGCCCAGCGCCCCCGCCAGCGCAAACCGGAATCGCGTTGCCCGACTCGAAGCGCAAAGCCTTAGCGCGCACGGTAATGGACGTGGCTCACCAGTGTTGTGTCGATGCAGGGTGGATTGAGGGTAGTTCAGGGGGTTCCCCGGGGGAACCGCCCCCGCAGTTCGCAGTGTGGGTCCAGGGTGTAGTAGTAGCGGGTCGCCTTCGGGTCAGTCGTCAGCGTGTCGAATCGACGCTGGACCGGCCGCTATCTACTGTCTGTCGACGAAGAAGCCTCAGTTGGCTCTCCCTCACACGGCCCAGCTCTGCCACTGGTCGCGCAAGTCCCTCAAGGTCAAGGTGGACCCCCTCTTCGTCCAACAGGTCGAGGACTTCGTCAAAGAGCACGCCACAGAGTCAGGCCAGGAATTGCATGCGTTACGGTATCTGTTCACCCCGACCGAGGACGCTAGTCAGACTTGGAACATTGAGGAAGGCCTGGTAGACGTACAACCTGACGGTAGCTTCGTGCTCAGGCGCGACGGAAAGTCGCAGGGAATCGAGAGGCCTGGCGACGACCTAGGTACGCTACAGGTAGTCTACGCTAGTCAGTGGAGTGAGTTAGGCCAGCTGCATGAGGAAAATGCGCTTTTTCGACCTCCAAGTTTGGAACAAAAACACGTCGATGGGCCCTGACGAACTCCCCCGTGTCGCTAGCGTCCGCGGCCTCACGAAAGTTTGGGAGTACGTCACCGGTGCCCCGCGCAAGGTTGCCTTCACCGACGGCGCGAAAATACACGCTGGCGCGTCAAGCGAATTGTCTCGCACCTACTTGGCGGCGCACACTCGATCAGCAGGCGTCTGCCGAGACCTGCGACAATACAGCGCGGCCGATGCCGACGCGTTGTGGGTCGTTCTCACGGCGCAGTGCCTCCACACGCCCATCGACTTCTGTAGCAAAGACGCCAAGTGCGAAGGAGTCGCCCGACACGTCCGTCTCAAGTGGCTCCAATTCCTTCGCGCGCGTGGCGCTACCTTTGACGCGTTGTGGTCCCAAAAGTTCAGACACTGTCCCCATGACGCGACACGATCCGAAAGTGGACGAGGAAGTTTATACCAGTCTCAACGCGCTCATCGTCGAACACGTCTACCCCATGGCGCGACACTTTGTGCACTCCTACTTCGGTGCGAATCCGCGAAACGCGCCCTTCTCGGAGTGGATTCGCGATTGGACTCGCCACGTGCACGTGCCGCTGCAAACGCTCGCCCGCGGCCTAGGCGTGGCAGCAGGTGTCCACCCGCAGCCAGAGAAACGCGTGGCCGCGGAAGCGATTTTTGGCGAATTTTGGCCCCGCATGATGTTCAACTTCCTGATGCGCAACTACGTGTTCTGCGACAACGCCCAGTCTATGCTCGATTTGACGCAGGCGAACGCGAGCGCGCGCAATGCCATGATTTCGTTGTGCAAACAACTGAGCCGTGGCGAAGAGTTGCGCCGCGTGAATCGCGAAACCGCCAGGCGCGACAAAACTGAACTCGCGATGGCCCTGCGCTCAGAATCTTTCACGCACGACATGACCCGTCGTGGCGGTCAGCGCGACTGCCAGGACTTGCGAAAACGGCTGAAAGAGGAGCGAAAGCGCAGCACGGACATCGCCGCAGTGCTGGATCACCTGTCGAGTTTGCAGGCAATGCCGTCGTCCTTGGCGCCCACTCCCGCGTACATGACAGAATTTTGGCAAGGTTTGGCTCAATTGCGCGAACGCTTCGAGCCGCAGCACGCGCAGGCCGTTGCTGAGGCCGCTGCGCAAAGTCGTGCCGCCGCTCAGGCCGCGCAGGCCGCACGCGCGCGCCGCGAAGCCGAATTGCCCATTCAACTAGTACCCGCGGAGTCCCTCGATAAACAGTAGTACCGCTGGCGTTGGAGAGGACGTATGGAGACGTGAGTTGTCGTATTTTGTGTTGTGGTTGTGTTGTGTCCCCCTTCACGCTCCGCACCCCCACTATGGTTGTGTCCAGAGCCCCGTAAGTCGGTGATCGTGCCCGACACGATGTTCGTACGATTCTCATGCGTCCCCCGTACCGTATACCCTCCAATAGAAACGGAGTTTCTTTTATGAGAGCGGGAATGTGACATCCGTCTTTTTGTGTGTCGCCTCGCTTTACGCCTTCCGGTGCTTCCCCCAGTGCATGTACCGTCATGACCATCTCCGCGTGCACTATATGCAAATCCGAGTACAAACACTTGTACGTCGTGTGGCTTGTACGCCATATGTAAGGGTGCATAACGCGCGCGTATCGATTATTCAAACGGCCCCTCCCCCCTCCAGGCCGCGGCGCAGATTGCATCACTCTTGAGTCTAGTGGACTCTCTTGTCGTGTGACCGCTGCGTGCGTGTACGGGTGTCGGTCAGTGCGTGCGTGCGCCGCGTCCACTACGTTGTTCTGCCGGGTCTGCCGGCGACGTATGTGCGTACGTCGGTGGTTCGTCGTGCTCCGTGTTGGTACACAGAAGTATCGAGTTGGCCTGCGCGCCTGGGTCGAGAAGGACACCTCCGAGCCGCAGCACAGCGAGGATCGTTCGGTGACAGTGTGCGTGCGTGCCGCGAGAGTTGTAGGACGGGAATTGGAAGGAGCCAGGCGTCAAGAATCGAGCTCGTTGGCTTTCGCGTCCGAGGCAGAGGAGTCTGAGCCCACGACCAGCGCCGGTGGAGAGAAGGGGTCTGAGCCGTAGTTGCCGCCCTTGCGCTGTCGCTAGACTACCTCTTGGTGTGGTTGGAGTCGCGTTTGGGTCTGTTAGGTATTGCAGGGCTGGGCCCCAATTCCTTTCGACCGACAGCGAGAGGTCCGGGACCTAACTGGTGGCCTAAGGCGGGTCGTCAGGCTGTCACAGACTGCGGAGAGGCGGTGTCGCTGTCTCCATTTACTGTGGCACTGTCGCCTGACGTCATTTGCGTCGGCGGTTGCGTGGCCCACGGAATTGGCGCGTACTGTCGGTTCTCTGTGAGCTGCGCCGTGTGCTCCTGCTGCCTGTACTCTTGGTGCTGTGGTTTGTCTCGGGCGACTGGGTGCGGTGTGAGGCACTCGCGTGGCGGTTGATATGCCATGCCCCTAGCGGCTGCGTATGCGTCTCCCGTCGGCTGCGCCGGCGCCTGTCTCTGCCGGCCGTCGCTCGAGCGGGGCGACGGCGCTGGCGGCTGCGTCTGCGCGGCGGGCCGCTGATTGGCCGGCTGGCAGTGCGTCGCTGTCTGCGTCGGCTGCTGCTGCCACTGAGTGGGCTGGCCGTGCGTGTCGGCGACGGCGTATCGACTTCTGCTTGACTGTCTGTGGTGTACGGCTGCCTGTCTGAATGTCATGCCCTCGCGCAACCGCGCGATTTCCTTGTCTAACTGTCCGATTTGGTTGACGCACTCTTGTCGAATTTCAGAGCTGCGTTCGAGTTCGGCCAAGCGCGCCGTCGACTGCCCGCCCTGGGCGCCAGAGACGGTGGCCAGCGCGAGCGCAGAGCCGGTCATCAGCACCCGCATCTGTTGATACTGCGCGTCGCGCTGTGCTATCAGGCCATTCAATCGTAGCTCCTCGGCTGTGTCGCCGCTCTGAGCATCGTTCTCCTGTCGGCGGTCACTGTTCGTGTGCCGTTCTCTCTGCTCTCTGTGCTGGGTGTCACTGCGCGGCGGAGCGCCTCCGCTCGCGTGCTGTCGGCTCTGCTGTTGATATGGCGCCGCGTCGTCGGCGTTTGCCTGTGACGCGCCGCGATAGTCGTCGACGCGCTGCATGTGTGCGCCTCTGGTCTGGCTGTCGATCGCGACTCTACGGTTGTCGTCATCGGAGTCTATGCTGACTGCGGGGTCCGTCTCGTTCAACAGGTCGAACGCCTCGCGCCACGGCTGCTCCGATCTCAGTACGAGAGGTGGGGGCTGTCCTCCACTCAGTGTTTGGTACTCCTTGATGGTTTGGTTATACTCGCCAGTGCAGTGCGCGATCATGGCGAGCGTGTTGCGTCGCTCGAATAAAATTCCTCTGGTGATGTCGTTTTTGGCCTCGCTGCTGTAGGCGCCATTCATGACACTGTCGCGGAACGCGCGCAGGTCAGCGGCCTTCTTCCTGCACTGGCCCAGCTGCTCGGCGACTCGCTCGAGCGTCTGCTCGAGCTGATTGAGGTGCATCAGCTGGAGCTCGTCGATATTCTCCGCGTCCGTCAGCTCGTTACTCGTGCCGTGCTCGGCCGGCGTTTCAGCGCGGCTGCGGCTCTCCGTCTCGTCGGTGACTGCTACGAGCGCGTCTGCGGTGGCCGACTGCGCGTCGCCCTGCTCGTGTTGTCGGTTGTACGTGCGGCTGCCCGGCCTGTTGCCGTACTTCTCCTGCAGTCGCTCGGCGGCTGGCTTCATGCTGTCTTTGAGCAAGCCGTCTACGTCGATGTTGTTCTGCACAATGTAGTTGTACAGCTTGTGCATGTCGTCTGACGGCCGTCTGGGCGGGTTCTTTCTGGGAACGCACTGCCGACAGATGCCGAATCGGAACGCGAAGGCGAACGGCTGCTGCCTTACCGTGGCGAACGGGTCGCTTCTGACCAGCTGGAGGCACGTGCTGTGGCACTCGCGGTCGCAGCGTCTGCCGCTCAAGCAAGGCAATTTCGACACCCCCTCCTTGTGGTTCAACTGCTCGACGTCGGTCCACGCCTCGTTACAAATGAAGCAGTGTGTCGCGGCGTCAACGTATTCTGCCATGTTCGTGTCGGCGGCGGGCGCGTCTTTGTGCGCGCTGTGTGCGGGCTCGGTGGTCGACGCGGGCGGGGCGCGCGTGTCCGCGCTGCCGCTCATCGCGAGTAGAGTGTGCTGCGTCGACGAGAGGCAAAGTGTGTGTTGTGGAGCTCGCCGGCTCTCCGTCGACGGTTTATGACCGCTGGGAAATAGGGGACTGGAGCTCGTCGACCCTCCGTCAGAGGGGAATGGAGTCTCGTCGAGCCTGCGTCAAGGGGACTGGAGGAGCTCGTCGACCCTCCGTCAGAGGGGAATGGAGTCTCGTCGACCCTGCGTCAAGGCCAAGGGGACTGGAGCTCGTCGACCCTCCGTCAGAGGGGAATGGAGACTCGTCGACCCTACGTCAGAGGGGAATGGAGCTCGTCGACCCTCCAGCAGAGGGGAATGGAGCTCGTCGACCCTACGTCAGCGGTTTAAGACGGCTGCGAAAGAGGGGGACTGAGCGCGCCGGCTCTAGCTGCACGCTCCGACTCGTGGGGTGCCCGGGTCCTGAAGTGGAGCCTCGGCCGACACCGTCGCGCTCGGCAGCGTGCCTAAATTCAAGAAGATTTCCGTCGACTGGGGTCGCGTCACCGTCCGTCCGTCGGCGGCCGACAATCACTGCGACTCGCTCGTCTTGTCCAACGGCCCGAGGCGCTCCATGCAAAAGGTACGCGAAGGCACCACTCTACCGTTACGCTACTGCAGCGGAGGTCCGCCTACAGCACGGCGTCTGAGCTCAAGCGGCGGTCGCAGGTCCTTTCCTTTCGGGACGCACGGACGAGGGTCGGAGTGATTCGCCGGCCGCGACACCTACGCTAGGAAGAAGAGTGCCGCCGCGACGCGGTCGACACTGGTGACGCACTTAGGCAGAGCGAACCTAAGCCCCCTTACGTAACTGTGTGCGCGCGTGTGTACGAATACAGTGTGGATACTACAATGGGTGGGAGACGCCTGTATTTCCTGGCCGTGCACGGAGGCACGGCAGGCGCCACCGACACCGAGCAGGCGTCACTGACGCAAGACGACTGGACGAAACTCGGCGAAAAGCACAGCGGAAAAACGAAACGCTACGAAAAACAACTAGAATACACTCGAAAAATGAAGGCTTCTTCGGGACGGCGGCTGGCTTGAGCGGCGCGCGACGAGCGGGAGGGGCGGGGCAGGCGTGGGCGTCGCTGATTGGCTCCTTGACCAGACCGGCTGTCTTGACGGCGTTAACTAAAACACACGACCACCACGACCACCACGACCACCACGACCAAAATGCCAGAAACGGTAAACGCGCATTTTTAAACGCACGCTGAAAGGAGATTTTGGCGTTTTATCCTTTTCAGTTATTGTGCGGCTTTTGTCTCGAGAATGTCGGAAGGGAATGAAGTAAACGCCGCGAATGATGAAAACTCTCTGCTCCGTAGCCCTCCAGCGAAGCGGCTGGATGCTCGCCGCGCGGACGGAGTGCGCGGCGTTGTGTTTGGCAAGTTTTTGACAACCTGGTCGGAAGTTGGCAAGACTCTGTATCAGGCTACGGTTGGCAGTGGAGAAGACGTTAGTCAGAAGCCGCTCCGGAGACTACCAGGGCCTATTCTCGCTACGCTTTGTAAACACTGTAAAGTGCAAATTGGTCGGTATCGGAACGCTTGAATAGGCTCCAGATGGCGTATGGGAGGCCAGCTATCTTTTGAACATGGATAGAACATAGGGCCGCATCTCGTGTAACGACGTCGCCCCGTTCGACTTGATTGTCGTCCACAAAGAGCGACATCCCTACAAGACGCCCGATGGTCAGCAGCATTGGACGAAGGCCAAGGAGGACTGCGCCCTTCACTTGCGCTACAGGTTGCTTTGGGCATTTTTGTCATACCGGCTAATGAAACAAATGAGGCGATTTACAAATGTAATCAGAAAAACAAAGTGAGATACGAGGGAAATCGTGTCATCATTTAGTTGCATCGTGAGGCGCTATGCACCGTGCTTTGGGCGCAAGATGATGCGGTTCTCGGACGCTGCCAGTGCCTTGACTCGAGAGAAACACCGCCTTCACTTTAAATCTCAGTTTGGAATCTAGCAATTGTTGCAATTTGCTTAGGCTGGACTGGAATCTCGTTGAGTGAATCTCGTTTGTTGCCCCCATTAACGGAGTCTCGTTTGTCGCGTGATGCTTTCCGATGATGTTGGTGACTGGTGATGATGGTTGTGAGGAGCAGTCGACAAGAAGCCAATGCAGACGCGCGTGCGCCTGTAAATTCAGGGTATGTAGACACCCCTGTAAATTCAATAGACACTGATTCAGTGTCTACATACGCGTGGGACACGCGGTCCTCCCCTCCCTACCATATTGCGAGTTGCAATACCCCTCCCCTCCTCAATAAAAATGAAATTGACGCGCTCCACTCGATCTATTAGTAAATTTTGCAGTAGGTAAGCCAGTAATAATGCATTTAACGGTGCCTACATAGTCTGTGCCACACAAGAAACAGCACTTTATCGAGAAACAAATTAAACTGCGCCATTATAATTTAAAAAAAGTTAAACAACAGCACTACAGTATGAAACAATTATAAATACGCAGTGGTCGTGGTGGTCGTGGTGGTCGTGGTGGTCGTGTGTTTTAGTTAACGCCGTCTTGACTGGGTGACCTAAGGCTGAGCGACGAAGCGGCGCGCACAGCGCCAACGCAGACGGGCGCAGCTGCGGCATACGGGTGCGTTTCCTCGTGTTCGAGTGACTTCGCGTAAAGCAGGGCGGAACCGGCCGACAATTTGTGATGGGGGCGCCGACGCGCGAGCTGCTCGACATTGGGGCCGAGACGCGAGAGCGGTAGGACTGCGCAGCGGTCCCACCGCCCCGAGTGGAGCGCGCGCGCGCGGCAGGGGCGGGTCTCGTCCACCAGCCGCGGTCAACTCTCGCAGAAAGCGCGCTTCCGCCAGCAGATCCCGTTCGAACTGCCCGCCGCCTTCTGAGACTTTCAACGCGACGACGCGGCCGACGCGCAGTCCGGGCTCGGCAGCGAGACGCTCGTCGTCGGCAGCCGTCGGCAGGCGCCAAACCCGGGCCGCAAACACAGCACCGCTTCCCCCTGCGCCTGCGCTTCTGCTGCAGCTGAAAACGGTGGCGCACTGTTCCGTTTGCGCCACGCGGCCGAGTGGCCACTCAAGCGTGCCGACGACCTCGAAGGGGCCGAGCCGATCGCCCACCGCCAACGAACGCACTGCGCTGCGCAGGCGGAGTCGCACCAGCAACCAGTTTCGCAATTTGCGCCAGTTCATTTTTCCAATCTCTTCCTTTTATCTCTTTTTGTACGGACTTACTCTGTCTCTTTTTCACACGAATGAAAATAAGCTTACAATGCCAAAACGTAAATGTTGAAAGCGCACTTTACGCGTCCTGCGCACAATGACGAGTTAAACGCACAAACGGTAGAACGATTGGAATTCGTTTGCGTTTCCTCAAAGTATCCAACGAGATTTGCATCTGTTAAAATCAGAGGACACGCAACCGGAAATGTCTAAATATTCCACATTTCTGTGATCCCGTTGCTCCATCGCAGAACTGTTTGAGCTCTGTAATTACTTGGTATTTGGTACAAATTTACATACGCGCCTGTACTTGTTGGTGCAGCAAACAGTTCCACACGGCAACATATACTACGGTATCTACTAACAACAATTGTACTAACAAATGCGCCGCGCGTTTAACTGTACGTGCTTGCGGGTGACAAGTCAACTCGCTAACTGCCAACGACGTATGTAAATGTACGCGTTGTGACGCGATTGAATCCTCTTCCTGCCCTCGAGGTGGTTTAGAGCCAATCCCATTTACGATATGCAAATCAGCAGTACAGTAGCTGTGGTGCGGGCGCTTTGCGCTACGCAGCTCTCTCTGTTTGCCGCACGCAGCGGCGTGTCTGTGTAGTGGAGGACTGCGTGGCAGGTGGGGAACTGCACGTTGTCGTTGGACGCAGACGCGCTGACGCCGGCCGACCGCCCGCGCAGACGTCGCCGTCGCACGGCACGGACCCCAGCCCAGCCGGCGGTCGGCGACGACGGACGGACGCAGACGGCGCTGTCGGCAACCGTCCGTGCCGAGCAGCCGACGCCGCCAATCGCTCGCCGCCCTCCCTCCCTCCCTCTTTCCACACCGCGGCCCACATCAGCAGCAGCAGCAGCACAGACAACCGCAAATGCGTGGATACGAAGCGACTTTTTTCTCGTTCAATTTGAACGACATTTGTACACTCTTCCTGCTGTAATACAGTAACCGACAGTGAAGCGCGCGGACGGAACAATAAAAACGTTATCCGCTCCGCTGTTGTGCGTCCGTTATAGAGAGCACGGACGAACTAACACTGCTAAATTCTAACGTGCTAGCTGGCTATTGTGCACTGCTCGCTGCCAACAGACATACCTGTAACTGGGTCTGGCAGAGTGGGGGGGGGGGTAGCTGGCCGATTTTGGGGGAGGGGGCGATTTCGTCTTCACTGTCGGTTTCGGCGTCCGACGGCAGTCGGCAGCCCTGGCACGGCTTCGACAGCTCGTCAGCGGCGTCGCTCCACAGTTCGCCCTCTGCCGAGAGCTCGTCGAGACGCCAGCTCGTCAAGTCGCCAAGGCATCGGCCGGTGGTGGGCGAAACTGGCACCGCAGGCGGTTGACGACCAGGCAGACCAGGCTTACGCAGCAGAGCTGACTTACGAGAGGTGCGCTTTCAACTGCTCGTAGGGGACGTCAGCGCCCAGCGCAACGCGAGGATCTGTCGCAGAGCCAGAGCCACTGGTCGAGGGAGGTGGGCGCAGATCTCCTAAGAGTGCACCCGGGCAGTGCGCCCCGAAAACCAAACGGATCGATCGGCTCGGCACACGAACACGACTCACTCTAGGTGTCGCGTGGCCGATGGCGTCTATGAGCGCGTATTTCTCCTTCAACTCGGCCCACGGGAGGCCAACGCAGAGGTCGACGACCGTGACGATTGCACCATAGACGTCATGGCTCCGGGCGCGCTGCGCTCCCCGCAGCACAGCAGCCGGCGCGAATTTTTTCGTTTCCTCGAAGAAACGAGCTCGAGACGGGTGGGGCGACAGGGGCCGCAGACCGCCTTGCGTCCGCTCCGCCCAGCGGGACGCGACGCCAAAGTCGATAACGTAGACTCGACTGCGGTTGTGCATGCCAACGACCGCGTTCGCACTCTTGATATCATTGTGCAAGATTCCAGTGTCGTGGATGAAGTGGAGCGCGTCGACGAGCTGGACGCCCACCCACTAGCAGGGCGGATCTGACGCTCATCTTGCCAGTGGGAGCCCGGTGTCGTGCAAAATAATGGGGGTGCAAAATAAAGGGGGTCCCCCATTATTTTGCAAAGGACCACTGCAAAATAATGGGGGTCATTGAAAAATAAAGGGGGTCCGAAATTCCTAATAAAGAGGTCCAGTTAAATTGTTTTTTTTTCGCATATAGCTACTACTTCTACATATAGCTCCCTAGCTACCTCTGAGTTTTTTCTTTCTGTTGTGCTATAATTGTAAGTTGCACAAGCGACTACAGCGCTGTGGTGTGTTGTTTGTGTGTTGATGTGGCTCAATGCATTGGATTTGTTGCTAAGCATCCACTGGGAATAATATCAGAATAATAACGTTTGACTGTACTTCAAACTCCCTTTATTTTGCAATGACCCCCATTATTTTGCAATGACCCCCTTTATTTTGCAATGATGTTTTGCAAAATAATGGGGGAACCCCTTTATTTTGCACCCCCACTATTTTGCACTTCACCGGCGAGCCAGCTGCTCCACGCCTCGGCCCGAGGGAGCAGAGATAGGCCGAGTAGGGAGAAGCGGCCAAACCGCCCGGCGAAGACGAGGCGGGCCACGGGCGCCTCGGCGCCGCCGGCGTGCCGCAGCTCGCGCCACAAGCGCGCCTCCTCCGTCAGGCGCGAGTCCCAGTGGCCGCCCGCCTCGGACAGCTTCAGCGCGACGCGGCGCCCCGGCCGCAGCGCGTGCTCCGCCGCGAACGCGCCGTCCGCTTCCCTCGGCAGCCGGCGCGTCCTCGCCGCAAACACCGCGCCGCTCGCGTTCCCGAGCCCAGCTTCTGCTCGAGCTGGAGAACGGACAGCGCACTCTTCCGCTTGGGCCACGCGACCGAGCAGTCCTTCAACCGTGCGGAAGACGACCTGGAAGCAGCCGAGGCGATCCCCAGGCTCGAGGCAGTGGACGGGATCGCGTAGTCCGAGACGGACCAATAGCCAATTGCCAACTCGGCGCCAGTTCATGCTTTCGAAAATGCTTCAAAATCTCAATTAAAGCACAATTTGAAACAGAAATCGTACTAGAGTAGCAATTTGCGCGTGCTGCGCACAATGACGAGTTAAACGCGCGAACGGTAGAACGATTGGAATTTGTTTGCGTTTCCTGAACGACTAAAAATGAATCCAACGAGATTTGCATCTGCTGCAATCAGAGGCCACGCAACCGGAAATGTGTAAATATTCCACATTTCTGTGATCCCGTTGAACTCTGTAAATACTTGGTATGGGGTATACGCGCGTGTATACTTGTTGGTGTAGCAAATAGGTAGTTCCATACGACGGCATCTACTACGGTACCTATGGTACTAACAAATGCGCCCCGCGTACACCTTTACGTACGTACGTACGCTGTTCTCTCGTCATCCTCCTTGGACGGAGGCGGCGCTGCTGTCGGCAACGCTGCCGAGCAGCCGACGCCGCAAATCGCTCGCCACCGACCACACCGCCGCCCACATCAGTAGCACACCAGCGCAGACAACCGCAAATGCGTGGATACGAAGCGACCTTTGTCTCGTTCTATTTGAAAGTTGAATGAGGAATGCAGCGTCAACGTCATTAGTACTGTTGAGATGCCGCACATACTACTACAGGAGTGATACGGCATAGCGTTATTGTGTGCCGTGGGTTCGGTATTTAGTTAGAAAATTGTTTTAAGAAGTCGGTGCGTCTTAGCCGTCAACGGCTCAACGGCTACATTTTGGAGCGTCTTGGACAGGAGTCATACGGGTCGCGCGCGGACACCGTACCTGTGCCTACAAAAGGCTTTGCCGACTTCAATCGTAGCTACGACTACGACTACAATGTCGCAGAGCAGCGCCGACCGCGGCGACGCAGCTGCCGGCCGCGAGCAGATAGCGGAGGAGCTGGCCGCCATCAGAGGCGTGGAGTCGCAGCTCCAGCGCCCTCAACTCAAGAGCTTCCTGCAGAAGCTTCAACGGGCGTCACAGGGCGTCCGCAACCCGTCGATGCTGCCACCGCTCGGCAATTTCGAACGGGACAGCACCGAGCGCTTGTTCGTCGTCGCCGAAAAATTCGTCGACGCGCTCTTCAGTCAGGTCGACGTGCTCGAAGACTGGGCCGACTGCAGCGGCAGGGATGAGACGCAGTGCGCGGCGTCGCCTCAGGGGCGCAACGAGGGCGCCACAGCGGCAGCGGCGCCGGTCAACGACCCCATGGTCGCAGTCATGACCATGTTTCAACAGTCGCAGCAGATGATGATGCAGATGCAGCATCAGCAACAAGAGGAGCGCCGCCTGGAGAGAGAAGAGCTGCGACGACAGCGAGAAGATCAGGAGCGTCGGTTCGATCTACTTCAGGGCTTGATCGCCGACAGAACCAACGGGCCAGTCGTCTCGAAGATGGTCTCCATCGCGGAGCCGAAGCCGTTCACGGGCGACGTCAAGAAGGATCCCATCACCTTTGACGAGTGGATCGTTAAGGTGCAGAAGTTCGCGGACGAGACCGGCACTGATCCCCTCGAAGTGATCGACCGCTACATCGAGGGCGACGCTCGCGACCACTACCGGAGCCTGTCCGACGACGTCAAGGGCGACTTCGACGAGCTCGTCGAGACGCTACGCAACCGGCTCAGCCCTGCAATCTCCGGATTGCTCGCCGTCTTCAAGATCCTCAGCATTGAAGATTGATTGAAGATTGATTCAAGATTGACAGCAAGCGGCAGCTGTCGATCAACGACCTAGGACTGGAGTTGTTCGTCAATGGTGAAGCGCTCACCGGCAACGTCCTGGTCGACACCGGAGCCGAGGTGAATCATATTCCTGACAGCGTCATGCGCCAGCTTCAGACGGAGACGGCTGTGCGCGAAGGGCACCCTCTACTCATCAGCGGTTTTCTGGGACAACCAAGGGAGGTTCCTTCAGTGACTGCCGAGGTGCAGCTCACTCCAGCGGGTCGGGTGGTTGAGGCCACGTTCGCCGTCACCGACGACACCGACATTCTACTGGGTTGGCCAACTGCTCAAGAGCTCGGAATCCGATTTTGTGTGCAGACGTGCCACAAGAGCGTCGAGAGCAAGCCCAGTGTTGGCAGCATCGACAACGTGAGCCAGGAGAGCTCGCTTCAAGAGGACGCCGCGTCTGCGAACGCTTCTGGAGCTGCGGAGACAGCTGCCACTTCTGGCGCCTCTTCAACTCAAGGTGAACAAGTGTCACCTCAACGGGGCCGTGTGCTCAGTCCGAACGAATCGGGCACGGTTTCCCTGCGTGCGTCAACGTTGGCCGACGACACGCTCTACTTCGGGCCCAACAGTCAAGGCAAGGTCCTGGGCGCCTCTGCGTCTCTGCTACAGCGCCAGGACAACGGGCTCTTCAAGCTGCCAATACAGAATCTCTCGAAGCGATGCCTGAGGATTGCCAAGGGTACTTCCATCGGCAGCGTCCACAGCGTGATTGCAGAGGTCACCCCTGTGGAGAACAAGCACAGTCAAGTCGATTTCAAGCACAAGGAAAAAGTGTGCAAAGAATTCGACAGTCGCTGTGAAACAACAAGCATCACGAGCGTGCAGCACAAGCGACTTCAACTGCTCAACGCGGACTACCACGACATGTTTGCGCTGAAGCAAAACAGTGACGAGAACGAGACGGTGGTGCAGACGCCGCCGCATGCGACACCAATGCGCGCCGCGCCGACCGAGAAGGACCAGGCGCCTCCGCAGTACGCGCGCAAGTTGGCCGAATACCGCAAGGTCGAAGAGAAACTCAAAAAAGACCGCAAGCGCAACGTGGAGCTGCAGAAGCAGTATGACAAGTCTAAGAGCGACATCAAGGTGCTCCAGAGTGCAACGAATGGTCCGGGCTACGTGGTCAGCTGTCGACGGAGCATCGACAAGGCGAAGCGGAAGCAATGCAGTCGCGTCGCGTTCGACATGACGACGCTGATCATCCTGACACTGCTGCCGCGGAAGGTGGACCCATTCGTGTACAAGATGTCGCACGAGGACCTTGACGACAGCGAGCTGTTCAAGGGCGTCTGCGTCGTCCCTCCCAAGGGCTGCCTGCTCTACGACCCGCCGGGCATGGGCAAGACGCTGCTTGCCAGGGCCGTCAAGTCGCAGCTCAACTGCAACTTTCTCAAGGTGGTCTCTTCAGCGATCGTCGACAAGTACATCGGCGAGAGCGCGCGTATGATTCACGAGATGATCAACCACGCGCACGACCATGAGCCCTGCATTGTCTTCATGGAAGAACTCGCCACCATTGGCGGACGCCGCTTCTCGGAGGGCACGTCGGACCGCAAGCGCACGCACATGGAGCTGCTGAACCGGTTGGACGACTTCGACGCGCTCGGCAGGGTGACGATCATCATGGGAACAAACCGGCCGGACACGCTCGACCTCGCGCTGCTGCGTCCCGGTCGTCTCGACCGCAAGATCGAGATCCCGCTGTCCAATGAGCCGTCTCGTCAACGAGCGCGAGATCGACTACGAGGCGGTGGTCAAGCTCTCGGAGGGCTTCTCGGGCGTCGACTTCTCCTACAGCACCTGCCGGCTCTGCGCGGTCTGTAGTGAAGTCGTCGACAAGGCAACGCGACCAAGGAGCGGCTCACCGCTAGCCAAGTCCGCCTGCCTCAAGCCTCATCTCTTTGAAGGGCGGCGAATGTTGAGATGCCGCACATACTACTACAGGAGTGATACGGCATAGCGTTATTGTGTGCCGTGGGTTCGGTATTTAGTTAGAAAATTGTTTTAAGAAGTCGGTGCGTCTTAGCCGTCAACGGCTCAACGGATACAGTACACTCTTCTTGTCGCAATGCAGTAACCAACGGTACAATAAAAACGTTAGGCGCTTCGCTTAACAAGTGCAGATTCGAAATTGCAGCCAACAGTCACGCACCACAAGCTTTGCCACCGTCAGTGCGCCCCCTCGTGTCTACACAACTGAACAAGAGTGACTGAACCGGAAAAGCGCCACGCTACTCGGTTGCTTCCGTCATCAGAGTGCCACGGGAACAGCTGTCGTTGTCGTCGGCATCGTCGTTGTCGGGCGCGGCGGCTGACGTACTCCACGAGGAAGGTGTCGTTGCAGGCGAACTCCACGCCGCTGCGCCGCCCCCACCGACAGCGCGCTGCCCTCCTCGACGATGGCCGAGTGCATGGAGAAGTCGAAGTTGGCGCGGTCGTACTGGGGCGCCAGCTCGCCGAAGCACGAGTAGACCTGACTGGCAAAACCGACGACCAGTTGTAGCCGGTGTCATAGTCCAAAACCGCCCCCAGGCCAGAATCGCCCCCCGGCGGTTTTGGCCTAGTCCAAAACCGCCCCCCGGCGGTTCTGGCCTAGCGACGTCTAGGCCAGAACCGCCCCCCACCAAACTTTTCCTCCCCCTTGACTCGGACCACATTTAAGTTGTATAAATTGTTGAAAATAGAGAGCAACCATCCACCAGTGTCTGATGTCAGCTTAAAAAGTGTGGCACATGGAGTAGGCTCAGCAGGCACCTTTTTGAAAATAAAAGGTAGATAAACGGTCGATACATGAGACCCAAAATACGTACACCTATGTACATCGCCTTCTCAGAAAACCCAGCGCCGCAGGCAACTTTTTTATTTGGCTGCGTCCCCACTAGGGTTGTTTAAATTATTTACTAAGGTACATTTTTTACCCTAGTACTTGGGAACCTCACAGAGTAGATCCCAGATCTTTCCCATAATTCCCAGATTCTTAGGACACTACTCAATTGTGGCAGACGCGCCAAAACGTGCACCAAAATGCCCATTTTTTTGTTAAAAATCAGCGCTGTTCCAAAGTTTTGTCCTCTACACCCTGCGCCGCAGGCGAAAATTTGGCTGTTGAACGTCGTTTTCTTCATTTTTTGGCGTTGAAATTGAGTATAATTTACATACGCCCTTTCGCCCCTCGTCTCCGCCCTTTGAGCTCAAATTTAAACAGGGGGTTGGCAGGTACCCTATTGCAAAAAATCTCAGCAAATTCACAACAGCCGTCAAGCTTTCAGTGGCGTAGCCAGGGGGGGGGGGCAGGGGGGCGCTTGCCCCTCCCAAAATTTTCAGAGACCCGATTTTTTCCAAAGGGGGTGCCCTTACGAAAATTCCCGGTTAGACACAAACACCTGTCTTGCCCCTCCCAAATCCAAATCCTGGCTACGCCACTGCAAGCTTTGCATTTCTGCGCTTTTGGGGGGAGGGCAGTGCGTGCGATGATGAGAGCGAACGCCTATTTACGCGCCGCCAGAATGGGTGAAGCGTGCTATTGAGTGGGTTGCGCTCTCCTTCAGCCATGCTTTTACGACTCTGCCCCAATATCTTGATTGGCAGTGAAGGACTCGCCTGTCCTCCAATCAAAGGTTCTCATTTGAAATTTGTTATGCACATACACACACAACAGAAGCTCTCGTACAAGATGGAGAGCAAAAAGTTGCAGGGGGCAGTCCAGAAATTAGGAGGGGCAGTCCGCCCCTCCCTGCCCCTATGTAGCGCCGCCACTGCCCACGCGTAAGTTAGTTCACAGTAAGGTAGGCGTCCGTGCTGTCGTGGAGTGTTGTAGGAGCAGCTGAGAAATAGCTGCTGGGTAGCGGAGACTGCAGAAGAATGGCTGCCGCCGACCGACTCCTGATCGACAAGCTGACGATGGACTGCTGGGCGCAGTGGAAGAGAAAGCTGCGCGTCTACTTGATCGCGAAGGGGCTGTGGGGCGTCGTCAGCGGAGAGGAGCTGCGACCTGACTGAGACGCTGACCAAGCCGCTTGGCAGACCAAGGAGAATCAGGCGATGGCGATCATTGTGCTTAGCATCGGCAACTCCCTGCTGTTTGTCCTGGATGTCCCGAAGTGCGCTGCGACCAAGAAACGACCGTCGCGCGAGCTCCAGACCACCGTTGTGGATAGTGCACTGATGGCGACTGAGGACCACAAGATGAAAGTCGAGAAGATCGTTCGACGCGATCATCTCGAGGAGGAGAAGGAGTGCGACTGCCTGCAGAAGATCGCGCCCCCGCGCCCCTCCCTAGATCCGTCCCTGTCGACCCAAAGCAGCGGCATCACGCGAGAGACGCGACGAAGAATACGGCTGCATAGGAGAAGTACAATAAACTCAAGGTCAAGAGGGCGAACCGACTACCGACAGCGCTACCGACTTGGATTAATCGTTATTTATTTTGCTAATTTATTTTAATTTTTTTAGGCTTGCAAATGGCCTGTTGCACAGTTCATTCTCTATGGCCATATCATTTCGCATTTAGTATTGTTGGGGATCGGCGATTCGAGTGACCGACGTAGTAGGGGGAGGGGGGCGATTTCCATGTAGAGGGGGCGGTTCTGGCCTAGGCTAGAACCGCCCCCCGGCGGTTTTGGCCTAGGCCAGAACCGCCGGGGGGAGAAAAACAAGGGGGGCGGTTTTGGACTGCAACACCGGCGCCGCCTCCGAGCGCCGCCAGCCATGTCCGGGGCTCGTTGCAGCAGTCGCCGCGGCAGCCAGCACTCGCGCTCCCCCAGCCATCCGGGCGCCTTGTCGACGCAGCCGCTGACGGCTGCGCAGTGGGACTGCAGGGACGCACGCAGTCGTCGCCGGACGAGCACGCGCTGACGACGGCAACCAAGCAGGCCTTGCCGTCGCACCGCACGGACTCCAGTCAGGAGCGACTCGCCGCATGTCGACGAGCACGGAGAGACGGAGCCGACGAAGCAGTCGGTGTCGCACGCCGCTGTCGACAAGGCGCGCGCGGACAGCAGCAGAAACTGTCGTCGTGGGCTTGTTGCCGTGTCGAGGCAGCTGTCGAGTCCGAGTCGGCGCCGCATGGAGACTCCTTGTCGTCGAGGTCGTAGCAGAGGCACTCTCGCAGCTGCAGCAGCACACCGCCAACTCTCCGGCGTATTGTACGCGAAGCAACGCGCGCTCGGACAGGCCGCGTCAACTGCTCGACCCTTGACCTTCTCAGGTGGACGTCGACGTGGAGACCGTTGCGTCCGCCGTGCGCCGTCGCATCTTTCCTGCTATCAGACACCGTCGAGCAGCCTCCGCGGCCGCAGCGCTTGGGCTCGGGTCGTTCAGAATGAAGTTGACGATGTATAGCAGTGCTCGTGCGCGCTTCCACCTGTCCCGTCCTTCCACTTGTCGACGCGGCGCTGCTCCGCTTGGCAAGAGTACGCAATCTTGACGCTCGGCCAGGAGCTGTGTGATCCGCTGTCGCTGTAGCAATCGTTGGCGCCCCAACCGTCGGCGCGCAGCTCGCGCCAGTCGCGCAGCGCTCGCGGCGCCGGCAGGCAGGCGGACGCGACGAAGAGTGGGTCGTTGGCGACGAACTCCATGCCGCTGCTCGACGCCCCTCACCGCCGCGCCGCCGCTCCTCGACGATGGGCGAGTATAGTACTTGCAGAAGAAGTCCCAGCTGGCACGGTCCTACTCGGGCGCCAGCCCGCCGGAGCACGCGTAGGCCTGCGGAGGAGAGGAGGCCGGCGCCGCTGCCCCCACTGCTGCACTTGTCCAGGTGGCGTGACTGACTGACGCACACGCCTGCTTGTGGGCGTTGTGATTGCCTGCGTAGGCGCCCGCCTGCACCGCCGGACGGGACCGCAGCCGGAAGACGGCCTTGTAGACGGCGCCTCCGATGGCTGCGTTGTCGGCGCGCGCGTTGCAGAGGGAGCCGACGCAGCCGCAGACTGAGCCGCGAAGTCGACCACGTGGGAAACGAAGCTGACGGCTGCCTCGTGGGTGGAAATGCGATCGGCTGCAGTTCGCCCAGCCAAGCGCTGGAACTCTACGGATTGGTTGGCGACCTAAAGTCGGACAGCGAATAAATCGATTGAGTGATTCAAATACTAAACTGAGAAAACAGCTTGCGTTTTCAACGAGCTCGGAGAAGCCAACGTCCAGCCAGCCGCGGTCGTCTCGAGTCTCTCGACGGTAGAGGGTACATAGCTAGCGACGGGAAAGAGCTCGCCCAGCCAGCAGCCGACGCCCACCGTCCTGCTCAGCGTCGTCAGCCACACGCCTCCTAGACACGGTCAAGTTGTGTTTTAATGAGAAAACTGAGAAAATTCATTTCTCCCAACTCGGATCATTGCAGTTGTTGGGCGCGTCGCAGGAGCAGAGGAGCGTCAGGCCGGTGCGGACGCAGCGGTTGTTGCCCTTGGCGACGCGGACGTGGCGCGCCACCTTCGAGTCGACGCCCAACTCGACGAAAGGGCTCGTCAGACTGCAGGTCGCCTCGCAAGCGACAGCCCCCCTTCTCCACTGCCGCTCCGACACCGCGACGTCCACGATTGCCGCGTGCCGCACGAGGCGCGCGTCGAGTCTGGAACGGCACGCACTAGACTGCTACTGCTCGTTGCAGCGGTCGCCGCGGCAGCACCACCCAAGTTATACGCGCTCTGCGCCGTCCGCAGCGCTGCTCGGCACTGGAATTGTCGACGTTGTCGACGGCGTCGACTGGAAGGCCGCAGCACGGACAACTACTCGTCCCACTCGAAGACGGGCGCTTCTGGCATCCCTCCCACGCTTCGCGCCGCTTCCCTAAATCATCGCTGCCGTCTGCGCCTGCGGCTTGAGTCGCAAGCAGCAGAGCTGACTTACGAGAGGTGCGCTTTCAACTGCTCGTAGGGGACGTCAGCATCCCAGCGCAACGCGAGGATCTGTCGCAGTGCGAGAGCCACTGGTCGCGGGAGGTGGGCGCAGATCTCCTAAGAGTGCACCCAGGCAGTGCGCCTCGAAAACCAAGCGGATTGATCGGCTCGGCACACGAACACGAACACGACTCACTCCAGGTGTCGCGCAGCAGATCGCTCGCGTCGATGAGCGCGCACCTCTCTTTCAACTCGGCCCACGGCAAGCCGACGCTGACGTCGACGACGGTCGCGACGGCGCCGTAGGTAGAGGTCGTGGCTTCGGGCGCGCTGCGCTCCCCGCAGAACCGCGGCCGGCGCGTATTTGATGGTGCCTTCGAAGACACGGGCTCGAGACGGGTGGGCCGACACGGGCCGCAGACCGCCCTCCGTCCGCTCTGCCCAACGCGACGCCAAACCGAAGTCGATGACGTAGACTCGGCTGCGCTTGTACATGCCGACGACTACGTTGGGGCGCTCTTCACATCATTGTGTAAGATTCCACAGTCGTGGATGAAGGCGAGCGCGTCGATGAGCTGGACGCCGACTAGCAGGGCGGAGCCGACAGTGAGCTTGCCCGTGGGGCGCCGGCGAGCCAGTTGCTCCACGCTCGGCCAGAGAAGAGAGAGGCGGATCAGGGCGAATCGGCCAAACCAGCCGGCGAAGACGAGGCGCGGCACGGGCGCCTCGGCGCCGCCGGCGTGTCGCAGCTCGCGCGCGCCTCGGCCATGAGGCGCGCGTCCCAGTGGCCGCCCGCCTCGGCCGACAGCTTCAGCGCGACGCGGCGCCCCGGCCGCAGCGCGTGCTCCGCCGCGAACGCGCCGTCGTCCGCGTCGGCGGCGGCGGGCCAGGGCATGGGGGGGGGGAGGAGAGGAGCGCGCCGCGAAGGCATTAGCGAATTTATTGCGGCCGAGGGCCGCTTGTGCCGCTTCGTCGCCGTCTCCTCCCCGGCCGCGAAAGCCTCCCTCCCTGCCCAAACGGAACAGCCCATCTCCCAGCAGTGGGACGACGGACGAGCGGCCCAGGTCGACGGCGGCCCATCGGCGACGTCCAGGCGCGCTACCTGGGCGAGATGCGCATCTGCTTCTTCGTCCTCCCTCACGGGACCTGCGCCTCTACCTGGGACTCGCGCTGGCGCTCCTCCTCCTCTGCGCCACGCGCTCCGCCAACGCTCGCCGCGCCAACGCCGCCGCCTCCTCCTCCTCCACGCCGCACGCCGGCCACCACGTGAGTGTACACTGTCACAAGCACCGCACTACCTCCCCGGACGCCCAAACGGAAAAACGGGTTGCCAAATTTGCATACAACAACCAGTGTAACTTTCTGATTGCGGTTACTATCGTAGCAGATATGCAAATATCTTCGTTAAGCATGCGTTTCCTTTTAACAAACAATGTGACCATGCTAGTACGATACAGCGAACATGCTACAGTATGTTTGCAGCTGTGGCACACACATCTATTACCTGTGAACCTTACAACCGAGTAAATCTTTTCAGAAAAATAAGAATGACCGACTGTGTTGGACCCCAGCCTCATAGCAGAGTTTATTAAACGAACCAACGCTGACTCTCAACTTTCGACCGTTCCGTAGTAGCCCACTTGGGTAGGCCAGCAGCAGGCTGGCCTACCCAAGTGGGCTACTGGCTGCAGGGCCAGCCCGGCGCGTTCGGCCGGCCCGCGTACGGCGGTCGTCCGGTGTCGTCGGCTCGCGGGCCCGCGTCGTACCACCAGCATTCGGCGGCGGCAGCGACCGCGCTCTTCCTCGACATGCTCGACAAAGGCGCGCAGGACTGGAACAACCAGACCGAGCTCGACATTAGCATGCACCACAGCTATTAGCACCACAGCACGCACGATTCGACATTGGCCGTCTGAGCAGTTATCACAGGAAGGCGTGAAAGATCAATTTCAGTTGTCGAGGTGTCCGTTTTCCAACTATTGCATGGATACAAGTACAGTACACACGATAACCTTTGTACGTAGGCAGTGTGCGTAGTAGTGCGCAGGCGCCCGTCCTCTGCCTCTGCCCGCTGCGGACACCTTCAGCGCCAGACGGCGGGCGCCCCTCCCCGGCCGCAGCGCGTGCGCGCCCAGCAGCGACTCGTCGGCCGGCGCGGGCAGCAGCCTAACTTTCGCAGCGAACACCGCACGCTTCTTGAACAGCCAGCTCGTCAAACTTGTTCGTCACCGCTCAACCCATAGTCGATTATACGCTTCTTAACAGCTCCAGTAGAATCATTACTCGCTTCATGTTTGCTGTTTTTTTTTGCAAAATGTCATTGCAATAAAATTTCGACAACATGAGAAATTTTGCCCAAAACAGCGGGCGAACACTTTGTTATTAGATGGTTACTGTAGTAGTTTGACCGATTACTATAGAGAGCACGGACGAACTAACACTGCTAGATTCTAACGTGCTAGCTGGCTATTGTCCACTGCTCGCTGCCAACAGAGTAGAAATCGGCCTTACTGTACGTTTGAGACTCGCTGCGGTAAGACCTTGCGCGGTACAACTCCGGTATAACTAATATTTTTAAACGTCTGTACTCTTCCTGAATGCGCAATCCTCAGGTACTCCTAGTCGGCGAACACAGTACACATTGCGCTCAGTAGGATTGATAGGATCGCAAGAGAGGTGGTGTCGTCGTCGGCTTGGTCGCGTCACCGTCTTTATGCAGGCAGAGGACTGCGTGGGCGCAGCAGAGCAGCAGACAGATCCTCTTCCGCGTCGCTGCGACGCTGACGACGCGGCGCTTCCCAGGGTGCAGCTCTGTCGCGCGAGCGTTCCTCCGGGTCGACCGGGCACGGGCCGAGCCGGTCGTGGTGCCGTCCAGCCGCGAAACGGTCCTCCCTTCGTTGGCACTCGCTGCCGTCGCCGCCGCTGCACTTGCGCTCTGCTCAGAACGCGCCCTCCTGCCGTCGTAGTCGTCGTTGCGTTGTAGCAGTTGGCGGCGCGCCCCTCCCCCCCCCCCCCGGGGGCGTTGTCCCGGTGGCGAGATGGCAGCGGCGAGTTGTCCCCGTCGGCGAGTTATCCGTCGGCGAGTTGGCGTCGGCGAGTTGGCGTCGGCGAGTTGTCCTATTCCGGCTCTGGCACGGCTTCGACAGCTCGTCAGCGGCGTCGCTCGACTTCGGCGGAGGCGCTCGACGTCGGCTCGTCGACGACGCTGCACTCTGACGGCAATTCGTCGGCCGGTGGTTGGCGAAACTTGCGCCGCAGGCGGTTGACGAACTGGCTCACCAGGCAGACCAGGCCCAGCCTCGTTGCCTTTTGTCTGGCTCGAACTTCGGCTGCAGCTGACGGGCCACTTGAACCAGTTGGACTTGTCGACGTTGAGCCGGTGTCGCTGTCTTTTCCTCAGTTGTTCCTTCCACAGCTGTCCTTTCCCACGCAGGGACTCCTTCGGTGGGAATGAACACCTGTTCTTCCGGTGCGGTTGCTACAGTCTTGGCGAGCGTTTTCGTCAGGACTTCTGCAGACGTCGTCAAGTCGGACGACACCGCAGCAGAGCTTTCTCCTTTTGGGACGTCTGAAGTAAGTGGCCGAATCGTCGGCCACTTACTTCGTAAGTGGCCGAATCGTCGACCGTGGCGCTGCCCCACTGCTGCACTTGTCCTGGAGTGGTCGTCTCTGCGGCGTCCCGACTTTGTCTCTGGACACGCACACGCCTGCTTGTGGGCGTTGTCATCGCCTGCGTAGCCTGCACCGCCGGACGTGACCGCAGCCCGCCAGAAGACGGCCTTGTAGACGGCGCCTCCGATGGCTGCGTCTGCGTTGTCGGCGCGCGCGTTGCAGAAGGAGCCGACGCAGCCGCGGGTGAGCCGCAAAGTCGACCATGTTGGAAACGAAGCAGACGGCTCCCTCGTGGGTAAAAATGCGATCGGCGGCAGTTCGCCCAGCCAAGCGGTGGAACTCTGCGGAATGGTTGGCGACCTAAAGTCGGACAGCGAATGAACCCATTGAGTGATTCAAATACTAAACTGAGAAAACAGCTTGCGTTTTCAACGAGCTCGGAGACTTCGACTGTGCAATGGGACTGGAAGGCGTGGACGTTGCTGAGCGCAGCAGGCACAACTACTCCTCCTCCCAGTCGAAGACGGGTTCGGCCGGCGACGCCTTCAGACGCCGATAGGGCACCTGTTCGGTGGAGGCGACCGACACGATCTCTCGCATCGCCAACAAGACCTGCCGCGACATGCCAGCACAAATGTCCTAAGAGTGCAGCTGGGCAGTGCGCCTCGAAAAGCGAAGGGATCGACGGGCACACGAACGACTCACTTCCGTCGTCGAGCTGCAGATCGCTGCCACGAGCGCCGCTCTGTCCTTCACGTTTGCCCATGGCAATCCGACGCAGAGGTCGACGACGGTTGCGACGGCGCCATAGATGTCGTGACTGCGCGCGCGATGTGCTCCTCGAAGCACAGCCGCTGGCGAGAATTTGACAGTCCCCTCGAAGACGTGGGCGAACGTCGTCTGGCTGCGCGGGATGGGCAGCAAGCGGCGGCCGTCCGTGGTGCGCTCGGCCCAGCGCCTCGCGAGGCCGAAGTCGATGAGGTACATAGACGCGACTGCGGTGCCGCTGCCCGACGACGACGTTGGCGGGCTTGCTTGACGTCCGCGTGCATTACTCCGCAGTTGTGGACGAATTTGAGAGCGTCGAGCAGCTGGGCCTGGACTCCGCCATTGAGCAGTGCCGAGACGCGGCTCAGCTTGCGGTTGGGCCGCCGGCGCGCCAGCTCCTCCACGCTCGGTCGGTCCCAGTAGCGAGAGGCCGAGCAGCGCGAACAGGCCCGACCGGCCCCAGCATAGGAGGCGCGGCACGGGCGCGTCCGTGCCGCCGACGGCGTTGAGCGGGCGCAGGAAGAGCGCCTCGTCAAGCAGGCGCCGGCCCGCTCCAGTCTCCTCCCGCCGCGGACACCTTGACCGCCAGACGGCGGGCGCCCCGGCCGCAGCGCGTGCGCGCCCAGCAGCGACGACTCGTCGACCGGCGCGGCCAGCCGCAGAACTCTTGCCGCGAAGACGGCGCCGCTCGCGCCAGCTCCCAGCTCCTTTTCGAGCTGGATGGAAACGGGCGCGCACTCTTCCGTTTGGGGGCCACGCGGCGGAGCGGTCATTCAAGCATGGAGACGAACGACCTCAAAGTAGCCGCCAATCTTGTCGCCAGCTTGTAGCGTGCTCGCGGGACTCCGCAGTCCCAGGCGAACTATCAGCCAATTCCAACCTTTTCGCCAGTTCATCGCTACACCTGGAGCCTTCAAATATCTCTCGCTTTCTTCCTGTTTACGTTAAATCAGTCTGGAATTAACTCAATACCTCAATACCTCACTACACAATGGACTCGAAAACGTCATTACGCGTCCTGCGGACAATGACGAGTTAAACGCACAAACGGTAGAACGATGGGAATTCGGTTGCGTTTCCTTAAAAATATCCAACGAGATTTGTAGCTGTTAAAAGCAGAGGCCACGCAACCGGAAATGTGTAAATATTCCACATTTCGGTGATCCTGTTACCCTGTTTGAACTTGTAATGACTTGGTATGAGCTACAAATTTACATACGCGCGTGTACTTGTTGGTGTAGCAAATAGTTCCATACGGCGACATCTACTACAGTACCCATGTACTAACAAATTCGCCGCGCTTACACCTGTACGGCCTAGTGATAGAGAATTGGACTACATACATATGTTCCGCAACGTGCTGGCTTCAATTCTCGAGGGATTCTCAATTCACTAATGAGGACTTGCCTTTCAGTGGATTTTTCTCTTATCATCGTTGCCGTAAAATTCGGTGTAAGGCGGCTGCAGGACTTCGGCCCGAAATCTGTGCCAGCTGGGCGGGCGGCCACACCTTGCCTCGCGGGAGAAGAACGTCCTTGTCATACCGACCCGACCCGCCCGATCTTCGTGATTGTTGACGGCCTTGTGCTGTGTAGTGGCGGTGTCAAAAATAAAGTTTAAAGTTTAAAAAAGGTCGACGAGGATGGCGCTGCCGACATCGCGGCCGACAGCAGCAGCAGCAGCACAGACAACCGCAAATGCATGGACACGAAGCGACCTTTTTCCGTCTAATTCGAAATTTGAATAAGGAATGCAGTGTCAACGTTTTTTTTCGTTCAATTTGAGAGGTGAATAGGGAATGGAGCCTCAACGACAATATAGCACACTGTTCTTGTTGTAACACCCTCAGCGAAGCGCGGATGGTACAAAAAGAGCGTTATCCGCTCCGCTCAACGAATACAAATTCGAAATTGCAGCCCACACGCAGCACAAGCTTTGTCACCGTTAGTGCGCCCGTATGTCTACAACTGAACGGGAAAGTCGCCACACAACTCAGTCGTCATCAGCGCTTACGTATACTTTGCCCACTTTCTTTACTTGAACGAGCTGCTTGAACTTAGCACACAGCGCCAGAAGCGAGGAGGCTACAACACATACAACAGTCTGTACGGTCACTCCAACATAGGAAATTCCTATAAAAATAAAAATTAAACAACCGTAGGGTAATCGGCAACCGCTCCTTGGCGGTAATCGGATTTTATATGTCGTACTGCACGTTCAATTTGAGAGCAGACCTTCTTCAACAGCTCGTCGAACTTGTCGTCACCGCTCAACCCGTAGTCGATTTTACGCTTTTTTAACAGTTCTAGTAGAATCATTACTCGCTTCATTTTGTGCTGTTTCTTGCGAAATCTCATTGCAATTAGACTTCGAAGACGCGGAGAAATTTTGCGCAAAACAATGGGCGAACACTTTGCTATTAGATGGTTACATCAGTAGTTTGACCGATTACTATAGAGAGCACGGACGAACTAACACTGCTAAATTCTAACGTGCTAGCTGGCTATTGTCCACTGCTCGCTGCCAACAGAGTAGAAATCGGCCTTTTACTGTACGTTCGAGACTCGCGCCGGTAAGACCTTGCGCGGTACAACTCCGGTATAACTAATACTTTGAAACGTTTGTACTCTTCTTGAATGAGCAATTCTTCAGGTATTCCTAGCAGACGGACGAGGACGCAATGAACACTGCGCTCAGTACGATTGAATTGAATGTCGCAAGAGAAGCGGTGTCATCGTCGGCTTCGTCGCGTCACAGTCTTCGTGGATGGGGGCAGAGGCCGGCGTTGGCGCAGCATATGTATAGCAGCGGATCCTCCCTCTTCCGCGTCGCTGCGTCGCTGACGCGCAGCCGTGTCGCGCCAGCGTTCCTCCGAGTCGACCGCGCACGGGCCGAGCCGAGCCGGTCGTCCAGCCGTCGAGCCGCGAAGCCATCCTCCGTTGGCACTGGCTGTCGTCGCCGCCGCTGCACTTCTGCTGCTCTGCTCGGCAGTGAACGCGTCCTCCCTCCTGCCGTCCTAGGCGTTGTAGCAGGTGGCGGCGCGCCCCCCCCCCCCCCGAACCGTCGACCGCCAAACTCCACGCCCCTGCGGCGGCCACCACTCGCTCTCCTTCTCCTCCTCAGACATCCAAGCTTGTCGATGCAGACGCTGGCGACGTCCACGGCTGCGCAGTCGCTCGGACCGCAGGGACGCAGGACGCGTTGACGACGACAACCAAGCAGGCCTTGCCGTCGCACTGCACGGACTCCAGCCAGGAGCGACTCGCCGCATGTCGACGAGCACCGAGACGCGCGGCCACCGGACGGAGGGGACAGACGAAGCAGTCGGTGTCGCTCGCTCGCCGCTGTCGACAACGCGCTTGTTGCCGTGTCGAGGCAGCGGCCCAGTCCGAGTGGGCGCCGCACGGAGACTCCTTGTCGTCGGGGTCGTTGCAGAGGCGCTCTCGCAGCTGCAGCAGCACACCGCCAACTCTCCAGCAGGGTACGCGAAGCAACGCGCCCTCTCTCGGCCAGGCCAGGCCGCGCCAACAGCTCGACCGTTGACCTTCTCAGGTCGACCTTTGAGCAGTGTGGGCGTCGACGCTGAGATCGTTGCGCCCGCCCGCCGTGCGCCGTCTCATCTTTCCTGCTATCAAACACCGTCGCGCAGCCTCCCCCGCCGCAGTGCTTGGGCGCGCGCGGCTCGTTCCGAATGAAGTTGACGATGTATGTAGCAGTGCTCCTGCGCGCCCTTCCACCTGTCCCGTCCTTTCACTTGTCGACGCGGCGCTGCTCCGCTTGACAAGAGTACGCAATCTTGACGCTCGGTCAGGAGCTGCGGTCCGCTGTCGCTGCGCTGTAGCAATTCCTGCCGCCCCACCCCAACCGTCGTCGGGCAGCTCGAGCGTCGGCGCGCAGCTCGCGCCAGTCGCGCAGCACTCGCGGCGCCGGCAGGCGGACGCGACGAAGAATGATGGTTCGTTGGCGACGAACTCCATGCCGCTGCTCGACGCCGCTCCTCGACGATGGGCGAGTAGGGTACATACTTGCAGAAGAAGTCCCAGCTGGCAGTGCACCGTCCTACTCGGGCGCCAGCCCGCCGAAGCACGCGTAGGCCTGCTGAGGAGAGAGAGGAGGCGGGCGACAGACAAGTCGCTGTGGGCGCTGTCCCGTCCGTCCCAGCACCGCCAGCCAGGTCCGGGGCTCGTTGTTGCAGAGGTCGCCGCAGCCGGCAGCGGTACTGTACTCGCTCTCCGCTACTCGCTCTCGGCCGTCTGCAGCGCTGACTGGTCGATCGGCACCTCGTCGATGCACGCACGCAGCCGCCGACCGCCTCGACGACGGCGCAGTCGAACTGGACTCGTCAGACGGAGACGTCGTCGTCGGACGAAGAACGCGTTGCCGACGACCGCGCAGACGTTGGCGCCGCACCGTCGCACGGAGGAAGGAGTTTACGCTTCCTGCCAATCGAACACCGGCTCGCCTGGCGTCGCGCCGACCTCTCTGGCCGCCGCCCTAAATGTTCGCTGGCGTCTGCGCCTGCGGTTGAGTCGCGAGCAGCAGAGCTCACTTACTCGAGGTAGCCCTTGAGAGGCCGATAGGGCACCTGTTCATTCCGAGGCAGCGCCAAGACCTCTCGCCGCGCGAACAACACCTGGCGCGGCATGGCCGAGCAGATCTCCTAAGAGCGCAGCAAGGGCGGGCAGTGCGCCTCGAAAAGCGAAGGGACCGATGGGCACACGACTCACTTCCGCCGTCGAGCAGCAAATCGCTTGCATGAGATCCGCTCTGTCCTTCACATGGTCCCAGGGTAGGCCGACGCAGACAGAGGTCGATCGTGGTCGCGAGGACGGAGTAGAGGTCGCGGGCGCGCGCGGGATGCGCTCCTCTGAGTGCAGCCGCCGGAGCAAACTTGATGGTGCCTCGGAATATGCTGGCGGAGTACTGGCTCGGAGGGACGGGCCGCAGCACGCCCTCGTGCGTCCGCACGGCCCAGCGGCTCGCCATGCCGAAGTCGAGCAGGTACACGAGATCCACCTTGCGGAGGCCGATGGCGACGTTGGCGGGCTTGACGTCGTTATGGATTACTCCACAGTCGTGAACGAAATGGAGCGCGTCGTCGACCCAACAAGCAGGGCGGAACCGGCCGACAATTTGTGATGGGGGCGCCGACGCGCGAGCTGCTCGACATTGGGGCCGAGACGCGAGAGCGGTAGGACTGCGCAGCGGTCCCACCGCCCCGAGTGGAGCGCGCGCGCGCGGCAGGGGCGGGTCTCGTCCACCAGCCGCGGTCAACTCTCGCAGAAAGCGCGCTTCCGCCAGCAGATCCCGTTCGAACTGCCCGCCGCTTTCTGAGACTTTCAACGCGACGACGCGGCCGACGCGCAGTCCGGGCTCGGCAGCGAGACGCTCGTCGTCGGCAGCCGTCGGCAGGCGCCAAACCCGGGCCGCAAACACAGCACCGCTTCCCCCTGCGCCTGCGCTTCTGCTGCAGCTGAAAACGGTGGCGCACTGTTCCGTTTGCGCCACGCGGCCGAGTGGCCACTCAAGCGTGCCGACGACCTCGAAGGGGCCGAGCCGATCGCCCACCGCCAACGAACGCACTGCGCTGCGCAGGCGGAGTCGCACCAGCAACCAGTTTCGCAATTTGCGCCAGTTCATTTTTCCAATCTCTTCCTTTTATCTCTTTTTGTACGGACTTACTCTGTCTCTTTTTCACACGAATGAAAATAAGCTTACAATGCCAAAACGTAAATGTTGAAAGCGCACTTTACGCGTCCTGCGCACAATGACGAGTTAAACGCACAAACGGTAGAACGATTGGAATTCGTTTGCGTTTCCTCAAAGTATCCAACGAGATTTGCATCTGTTAAAATCAGAGGACACGCAACCGGAAATGTCTAAATATTCCACATTTCTGTGATCCCGTTGCTCCATCGCAGAACTGTTTGAGCTCTGTAATTACTTGGTATTTGGTACAAATTTACATACGCGCCTGTACTTGTTGGTGCAGCAAACAGTTCCACACGGCAACATATACTACGGTATCTACTAACAACAATTGTACTAACAAATGCGCCGCGCGTTTAACTGTACGTGCTTGCGGGTGACAAGTCAACTCGCTAACTGCCAACGACGTATGTAAATGTACGCGTTGTGACGCGATTGAATCCTCTTCCTGCCCTCGAGGTGGTTTAGAGCCAATCCCATTTACGATATGCAAATCAGCAGTACAGTAGCTGTGGTGCGGGCGCTTTGCGCTACGCAGCTCTCTCTGTTTGCCGCACGCAGCGGCGTGTCTGTGTAGTGGAGGACTGCGTGGCAGGTGGGGAACTGCACGTTGTCGTTGGACGCAGACGCGCTGACGCCGGCCGACCGCCCGCGCAGACGTCGCCGTCGCACGGCACGGACCCCAGCCCAGCCGGCGGTCGGCGACGACGGACGGACGCAGACGGCGCTGTCGGCAACCGTCCGTGCCGAGCAGCCGACGCCGCCAATCGCTCGCCGCCCTCCCTCCCTCCCCTCCCTCCACACCGCGGCCCACAACAGCAGCAGCAGCAGCACAGACAACCGCAAATGCGTGGATACGAAGCGACTTTTTTCTCGTTCAATTTGAACGACATTTGTACACTCTTCCTGCTGTAATACAGTAACCGACAGTGAAGCGCGCGGACGGAACAATAAAAACGTTATCCGCTCCGCTGTTGTGCGTCCGTTATAGAGAGCACGGACGAACTAACACTGCTAAATTCTAACGTGCTAGCTGGCTATTGTGCACTGCTCGCTGCCAACAGACATACCTGTAACTGGGTCTGGCAGAGTGGGGGGGGGGGGGGGTAGCTGGCCGATTTTGGGGGAGGGGGTCTCCGGAGCACAAAGTGGGGGGGCTAGCTGGCCATTGTTTGAGTTATAATGGTACTTTTTGGTCTAAAATGGGTATAAAAAGGGTGGAAACAGTGTTATTTAGCTGTTTTATGGTCATATAACACTGAAAAGCACTGAAAAACACCAACAGTTAGTCACCTTTATCGTTTTACACATGACGAAAATCCTTTGGGAAAATTCTGGGGGGGGGGTCGGGGGGGAGTTGGGGGTGGTTGAAAAACTGGTGGGGGGCCCCCACAGCGCCCCCCACCACCCCCCCAGTTACAGGTATGCCAACAGAGTAGAAATCGGCCTTTTACTGTACGTTTGAGACTCGCTCCGGTAAGACCTTGCGCGGTACAACTACGGGATACGGTAACTAATACTTTTAAACGTTTGTACTCTTCTTGAATGCGCAATTCTTCAGGTATTCCTAGCAGACGGACGTGGACGCAATGAACACTGCGCTCAGTACGATTGAATTGAATGTCGCAAGAGAAGCGGTGTCATCGTCGGCTTCGTCGCGGCACCGTCTTCGTGGATGGAGGCAGAGGCCGGCGTCGGCGCAGCATATGTATAGCAGCGGATCCTCCCTCTTCCGCGTCGCTGCGTCGCTGACGCGCAGCCGAGTCGCGCCAGCGTTCCTCCGCCGAGTGGACCGCGCACGGGCCGAGCCGAGCCGGTCGTCGAGCCGTCGAGCCGCGAAGCCATCCTCCGTTGGCACGGGCTGTCGTCGCCGCCGCTGCACTTCTGCTCTGCTCTGCTCGGCAGTGAACGCGCCCTCCCTCCTGCCGTCCGAGTCGTTGTAGCAGCTGACGGCGCCCCCCCCCCCCCCGAACCGTCGACCGCCAAAATCCACGCCCCTGCGGCGGCCACCACTCGCTCTCCTTCTCCTCCTCAGACATCCAAGCTTGTCGATGCAGACGCTGGCGACGTCCACGGCTGCGCAGTCGCTCGGACCGCAGGGACGCAGGACGCGTTGACGACGACAACCAAGCAGGCCTTGCCGTCGCACTGCACGGACTCCAGCCAGGAGCGACTCGCCGCATGTCGACGAGCACCGAGACGCGCGGCCACCGGACGGAGGGGACAGACGAAGCAGTCGGTGTCGCTCGCTCGCCGCTGTCGACAACGCGCTTGTTGCCGTGTCGAGGCAGCGGCCCAGTCCGAGTGGGCGCCGCACGGAGACTCCTTGTCGTCGGGGTCGTTGCAGAGGCGCTCTCGCAGCTGCAGCAGCACACCGCCAACTGTCCAGCAGGGTACGCGCCCTCTCTCGGCCAGGCCAGGCCGCGCCAACAGCTCGACCGTTGACCTTCTCAGGTCGACCTTTGAGGAGCAGTGGACGTCGACGCGGGGATCGTTGCGCCCGCCCGCCGTGCGCCGTCTCATCTTTCCTGCTATCAAACACCGTCGCGCAGCCTCCCCCGCCGCAGTGCTTGGGCGCGCGCGGCTCGTTCCGAATGAAGTTGACGATGTATGTAGCAGTGCTCCTGCGCGCCCTTCCACCTGTCCCGTCCTTTCACTTGTCGACGCGGCGCTGCTCCGCTTGACAAGAGTACGCAATCTTGACGCTCGGTCAGGAGCTGCGGTCCGCTGTCGCTGCGCTGTAGCAATTCCTGCCGCCCCACCCCAACCGTCGTCGGGCAGCTCGAGCGTCGGCGCGCAGCTCGCGCCAGTCGCGCAGCACTCGCGGCGCCGGCAGGCGGACGCGACGAAGAATGATGGTTCGTTGGCGACGAACTCCATGCCGCTGCTCGACGCCGCTCCTCGACGATGGGCGAGTAGGGTACATACTTGCAGAAGAAGTCCCAGCTGGCAGTGCACCGTCCTACTCGGGCGCCAGCCCGCCGAAGCACGCGTAGGCCTGCTGAGGAGAGAGAGGAGGCGGGCGACAGACAAGTCGCTGTGGGCGCTGTCCCGTCCGTCCCAGCGCCGCCAGCCAGGTCCGGGGCTCGTTGTTGCAGAGGTCGCCGCGGCCGGCAGCGGTACTGTACTCGCTCTCCGCTACTCGCTCTCTGCCGTCTGCAGCGCTGACTGGTCGATCGATCGGCGCCTCGTCGACGCACGCACGCAGCCGCCGACCGCCTCGACGACGGCGCAGTCGAACTGGACTCGTCAGACGGAGACGTCGTCGTCGGACGAAGAACGCGTTGCCGACGACCGCGCAGACGTTGGCGCCGCACCGTCGCACGGAGGAAGGAGTTTAGGCTTCCTGCCAATCGAACACCGGCTCGCCTGGCGTCGCGCCGACCTCTCTGGCCGCCGCCCTAAATGTTCGCTGGCGTCTGCGCCTGCGGTTGAGTCGCGAGCAGCAGAGCTCACTTACTCGAGGTAGCCCTTGAGACGCCGATAGGGCACCTGTTCATTCCGGGGCAGCGCCAAGACCTCTCGCAGCGCGAACAACACCTGGCGCGGCATGGCCGAGCAGATCTCCTAAGAGCGCAGCAGCCGGGCGGGCAGTGCGCCTCGAAAAGCGAAGCGACCGATGGGCACACGACTCACTTCCGCCGTCGAGCAGCAAATCGCTTGCATGAGAGCCGCTCTGTCTGTTGACGAGAGACAAGCTACATAGAGATACTTGCGATTAGTGCATTCCCCACATACCAACACACGCTCCATCTTCCTTCCTCGAGAGTTGAGTTGAGTTCGGTTTACGGTTCAAAATACAAAAAATACTTTTACTCCAGTGTACACAGTTAATATTGTAAAGAACCTGCACGGTGGAGGCGGCCAACGAGTGGCTTGCAACAACAACTCCACCAAATTTGGAGCGTCAGACAGGATCCCTCGAGATCGGTGGCGGGCAGCAAGTCAAGATCCCTCGAGATCGGTGGCGGACAAGGAGGCAGGATCCCTCGAGATCGCTGGTGGCAAGGAAGATCGCGACATCTGCAGAGCGGGTCTTTCCCTTCGAGGGTGTACCGCGTAGCTGTCTCATCAGTCTACGTCGGTTGCGGAGCCGGCTGTCCCGACGAAGGCGGTCGAGCTGATCAAGTCGTGCGGAGCCGGCTGTCCTGGTCGAGGCGGTCGAGCTGTTCAAGTCGTGCGGAGCCGGCTGTCCTGGTCGAGGCGGTCGAGCTGTTCAAGTCGTGCGGAGCCGGCTGTCCTGGTCGAGGCGGTCGAGCTGTTCAAGTCGTGCGGAGCCGGCTGTCCTGGTCGAGGCGGTCGAGCTGTTCAAGTCGTGCGGAGCCGGCTGTCCTGGTCGAGGCGGTCGAGCTGTTCAAGTCGTGCGGAGCCGGCTGTCCTGGTCGAGGCGGTCGAGCTGTTCAAGTCGTGCGGAGCCGGCTGTCCTGGTCGAGGCGGTCGAGCTGTTCAAGTCGTGCGGAGCCGGCTGTCCTGGTCGAGGCGGTCGAGCTGTTCAAGTCGTGCGGAGCCGGCTGTCCTGGTCGAGGCGGTCGAGCTGTTCAAGTCGTGCGGAGCCGGCTGTCCTGGTCGAGGCGGTCGAGCTGTTCAAGTCGTGCGGTGCCGGTTGTCCTGATCAAGGTGGTCGAGCGGTCCGAAGAGTTGGCGAAGCTACTGCAGTGGAGTCGGGGAGCGTGTTCGAGGCTCCGTGTTTTAAAGCTCGACTTGACCCGCTATTAGGGCTTGAAGCCCCACTTAGGGACTCGTTCCCGGCTCGGTCTTGTCCGCTCTGTCGCTTTCGACTTTTGTCGAACACATTCACTGCGCTCTGGCGTATGTTAATTCACACTTCAAAATCAAAACCATACAGCGATAGCGGTTCTTTGAAAGTGTATTGTACCGTGCATGTGGTATGGCGTCGAAAAATTCGGTGAACAAGGGAAAGGGTGTTGGTATTGACGGCAGAGTGATAGAGCACGGTGTATCTGATGAGAGTGAAGTCAGTGAGGGTGAGAGTGAATCGGAGATGTCGAGAGAACAGCGTTTGATGGCGCGTCGCGAGAGAGACAGACAGCGGCGCGAGGACAAAAAATTAGCGGAACAGGAAACGTTGGCGCGTCTTGAGCAGTTGGAGGCAGAGAAGCAGCAGTGGTTAGCAGAGAAAGAGCAGCTTGAGCAGAAGCAGGAATGCAGTCAAAATCGTCGTCAAAGTTGCAGTCGTTCGCGTGACGATGCCGAGTCAGTCAATGGACAATCGGAAGGTGGTGGCGGTGCTGCGGACTATTTTGCTTTGTTGGCAAGACAAATACAGACGCAGAATGAGACCCAGCGACTTCAGAACGAAATGCAGCAGCAACGAGCGGAGGATCAACGACAGCAGACGTTACTCTTAATAGAGGCGCAACGACAACAGACGTTGGCGATGCAGGAAGCCCAACAACAGCGCGTAGAAGCACAGCAACAACAAATGCAACAACAGATGCAAATGCAAACAGCACTTTTACAAAATCTGACACAGAATGAGCGTATTAACGGAAACGGGAACGGAAATGGTAACGGGCACGTGAATGGTCACGTAAATTTGAGGGATTATCCGGATCCGAGAGTCACCCCATTTGACGGAAAGGGAACCATGTCGTTTGACGATTGGTTGTTCGCGTTTAATTGGGCGGTTCAAACGTACCCGAATGTCGTCAAGTGTCGCTACATTGTATTGTCCCTATTGGGGGATGCCTTGCAGTTTTTCCGAACACTGTCAGCGGAAATTCAAAATGACTACGATCGTTTGTGTGAGAGTCTGTCCCAGCACTTCGTCGACAAGCGCGCTTTGTCCATGAGAATCAAATCGTGGATATCATGGGAGCAAAGGCATCAGACGGTACAAGAGTACATTACGACTTCAAGCAAGAAATTTGCTGATCTGGGTTTGCGCGAGTGTCAGGAAGGCTGTGAAGTGGGTGACTGTTTGCGCGCGTTCCACTTCTACAACAACATGAATGAAGAATTCCGTCCAGACGTGTCGACGCAGGATTTCACGTGGGAAAATGTGTCGTCAAGAGCGTTAGAGAAAGAACAAACGATTAGCATGGCAAAGGGCACATCTTTCAGCAACAACAATCGGCCAGTTCGGCCTACAGTGCAAAATCGCCAAATTAGGAATGATGGTGTCGTCGGGTTCAGAAATCCAAATGGTGGTGGGAATATTAGACCTCACAATAACTTTATGCAGTGTTCTCGTCCTAACAACAACAACTGGAGAGAAATCCCGCAGTGGAGACCGAACAGTCAGCAGCAGAATTACATGCAACGGAATTTTGATCAGGACAGACAGATGGGCAGGAACGAGATGACAGGAAGGAACGTCTATATGCCACAGGGTGCTTCTATCCCACAAAACAATAATCAAGTTCTGCAGACTAATGTTTATGCTCCGCCGAATGACATGCACAACAATTTGCAGAGACCAAATGTGGCAATGCAACGCAGTTACGGGAATGACGATGCGAATGTGGCGCAAAGTACTGATGATAACAGTGGTGAAGAGAGGCAGGGGTATGGTGTCAATCAGCACAATGATGACGAAATTGCGAATATGGTGGCGTCTGTCCCAAAATCGAAGTGTTCAACAGGAGAAGTGATTTTCCCCAAACATAAACGCTTTTACGTACTCAACGACATTAAATTCAAGGGTCTCCCAATGGTGACACAGAAGTCAGTTGCTTCGGAAGGTTCGAAAAACAGTACGGAAGGGGTCTTAGCGGTGGCTGACACTGGAGCATCACGGACTTGCATAAATGCAAGGGTACAGGCAACGCTTTTGAAATTCTATGAATCGGAAGATGCTTCGTCTTCAACAGCAGTGTTCCGTTCCGACTTGAAGTCGGAAGTATCTGGCAGTAACGGCACACACATAAGTTCGGGAGAAATGTTTTTGACAGGCGAAAGGGCTGGAAAACGATTTAGCATGTGGGCGATGGTGTTGCCAAATCTGGGGCCAGATATTTTGGTTGGAACAGATTTACTACACGCGTTGAGAATTGAACTGATGTATCCAGAGGGCGGCAGAGTGCCAATGATTCAAATTCCCAAAAAGAATTTCTATTACAAAAACGAACAACCGGCAAAATCTGTAGCAGAAACACCGTCGATTGAGCCGTCGACTTGCGAAGATTCAGAGACACAGGTGTTACAGGACTACACCTGCCCAAGTATGGATGAAGACACAAACACGGATGTGTTCGGATTTTTGAAGGACACGTTTTGTCAAGACAGGGATGGGGAAAGTTCCAACAATAGATCATCGGATGTGGAAAATGGCAGGCAGATAGCAAAACCCCAGTTGGATCACGAGCATCAGATGAAGGGTGAAGAGTGGCAACAGAAAAAAGTTGAAGATCAAAAGGATAACAAACAAGAATTACAAGGAAAAGGGTCCGACAGATTGCTGATGCCCTACACGAACGTGCCTGCAGATGCACACGTTGGTGTGTTGCACGATTCCAGAGTGGCGCACCGCAGAGTGGCCGAATCTTCCTTGCCACAAGACATCTACAATCGGCGCTGGCATCACCGTTTCAAGAACAACAAGGCGGCAGCGAACCAGTGGCGACAGCGACCCACGGACGGGAGTTTTGACTCAAGGACGGCGTACCGCAGAGTGCTCAAGACTTCGCTGCCGCAGGACGCCTTCGATCGACGCTGGCATCACCGCTTCAAGGATATTTCAGGATCGACAATGGAGATGGAATCGCAGCGACGTCGCGACGAATGTTGGCAACAGCGGGGCCCCTGTTTTCAGAGTAGTTCAGCCGGTGTCACGAAATAAGTCATCCCCCAGAATAAGTCATCCCCCGGATGACTTATTCCGCCATTTGTCCGAAATAACTTATCCCCCAGCCGGGCCAATGTATCCCCCTATCTTAAAAGTCATTAGGACGTTCCACTTGCAGAGGCCGACTTTCTATGGGTTGCGCAATGCATCGAATTGTTTGCTAAGTAAATGATGCGCATTTTGCTCAGGAAATTTGGCTGCATTGCTAAGTATAGATCTGCTGAACGCTAAGTAAAACGGCTGATATGCTAGGTATAACGGATGATGGCTAAGTAAATAAGCTGAACGCTAAGTAAGTAAATCGGCTGCATCGACAGCTCCCATGCAATGCAGTGGAATTTTTGCTGCTCGGCCATGAGGCCCCTATTGCTGTGTTCCCGAAGGCCCCTGTTGTCGTGCACCTCGTCAGATTTTCTGGATCCGCCACTGCCAGCTGATGGCTACGTTTGGTCAAAGCGAATGGAGCTCAAGTGTTCGACACGTATGCCGCTGACCAGTTCGAAAGCATTGGAGGCGGCGTAGCGGCCGCACTCGTATCTATTCAGTTCGGTTGCAGCTATGTATTTGGATACGCTCACCATTCCCCGAAGGACGAATGTACCTTGGCGCTGGCACGGATAGCTGGGAACTGTCTCTGAAGGTCGTGTCGATTCCGACCACTACGCAACTTTCGCGTTTCTCGCTGGGATATTGCTCTTCTCCGTCATTTTCAATACTCCTCTTGCATTCGTATGCATCCTCTTGCATGCATAACACGTCCACACATTCGTAGGTATTAAATCTTGTAAACCCAGATGCCATACGAATTAGGCGAAATTAAATTGCATTCGACATTTTCTGTGCTTACATCTGATCAAGTGTCATCTAATCAAGCACCACCACTGCTGTTGCAGTTGCGTTGATGCCAACTAAACACGCGTCACCCGTCGTCTAATGCAACTTCATCCGCCAGGGGGGGGGATCAATTGGCCCGCTGGGGGGATGACATAGCCCGCACGTTTTGGGGAATAAGTCATCCGCCCGGATGACTTATTCCGGGATAAGTTAACTGGGGGGATGAGTTAGCCTGGGGATGACTTATACCGCGACACCGGCAGTCGAGGAGATCGAAATGGGATCGGTTGAAGGCAATGCTTCTGGCGCGAAATGGCGAAGCTGTCGAAGTCTCCTCTTCTCAAGTCAACTGCTCAAGATCGTCGTGGCCCACTCAAGCAACTCAAGTCCCTCCATCCTTCTCAAGACCGGGGCGTGTTGACGAGAGACAAGCTACATAGAGATACTTGCGATTAGTGCATTCCCCACATACCAACACACGCTCCATCTTCCTTCCTCGAGAGTTGAGTTGAGTTCGGTTTACGGTTCAAAATACAAAAAATACTTTTACTCCAGTGTACACAGTTAATATTGTAAAGAACCTGCGCGGTGGAGGCGGCCAACGAGTGGCTTGCAACAACAACTCCACCACTGTCCTTCACATGGCCCCATGGGGCTGCAGGGTAGGCCGACGCAGACAGAGGTCGATCGTAGTCGCGAGGACGGAGTAGAGGTCGAGGGCGCGCGAGGGATGCGCTCCTCTGAGTGCAGCCGCCGGAGCAAACTTGATGGTGCCTCGGAATATGCTGGCGGAGTACTGGCTCGGCGAGACGGGCCGCAGCACGCCCTCGTGCGTCCGCACGGCCCAGCGGCTCGCCATGCCGAAGTCGAGCAGGTACACGCGATCCACCTTGCGGAGGCCGATGGCGACGTTGGCGGGCTTGACGTCGTTATGGATTACTCCTCAGTCGTGAACGAAATGGAGCGCGTCGAGGAGCTGAGACCCAACAAGCAAGGCGAAACCGGCCGACAATTTGTGATGGGGGCGCCGACGCGCGAGCTGCTCGACGTTGGGCCCGAGACGACGCGAGAGGGCGAGGAATGCGCAGCGGTCCCACCGCCCCGAGTAGAGCGCGCGCGCGCGGCAGGGGCGGGTCTCGTCCACCAGCGGCGGTCAGCTCGCGCAAAAAGCGCGCTTCCGCCAGCAGATCCCGTTCGAACTGCCCGCCGCCTTCTGAGACTTTCAACGCGACGACGCGGCCGACGCGCAGTCCGGGCTCGACAGCGAGACGCTCGTCGTCGGCAGCCGTCGGCAGGCGCCGAACCCGGGCCGCAAACACAGCACCGCTTCCCCCTGCGCCTGCGCTTCTGCTGCAGCTGAAAACGGTGGCGCACTGTTCCGTTTGCGCCACGCGGCCGAGTGGTCACTCAAGCGTGCCGACGACCTCGAAGGGGCCGAGCCGATCGCCCACCGCCAACGAACGCACCGCGCTGCGCAGGCGGAGTCGCACCAGCAACCAATTTCGCAGCTTGCGCCAGTTCATTCTCCGCTTCTTCTCTCGCCAATCTCTCTCTCTCCTTCTCTTCTCTTTTCGTACGGACTCTCTCTCTCTCTCTTCAACGAATGAAAATAAGCTTACAATGCCAAAACTTAAATGTTCAAAGCGCACTTTACGCGTCCTGCGCATAATGACGAGTTAAACGCACAAACGGTAGAACGATTGGAATTCCCCTCCCTGTGCGCCAGCCTCCAGGCGAGCGGAGCCGGCTACCATTTCTGGCTGCCGGACCGTGGGCTTAAAATTGCCACGGCGGGAGGGGGCTAGCCCCTAATGGCGCACACCCCATCGCAATGGAATGACAACCAACGCTGATGGCCCTCAGTACCCAGCAAATGAGGGTGCGAAAATCACTGGGGACCCAGCCGGCGCGCCTCGTCTCGACGTCGTCGGTCGTCAGGCTACGAGCGAAACCTCTGGGCTCGCGCTGGTCCCGCCCGCCCAGGGGACACCATCAGGGCCGCCTGCCGCTCCAACTGGAGCAATCACCGTTCTGCAGCTCAACGCCCACCATTCAAAGGCGTCGACTGCTGCAGTCCGCCACGCGCTGAACAAGCGTCAATACAACGTTGTCTGCTTGCAGGAACCGTACCAACGGAACGGGCGACTCGCGGGCCTGAAAGACGGCGGCTTTCGCACGTTCTACCACTCCTCACCCAATACTGTCCCTCGTTCAGCGCTTCTAGTGTCGAACGACGTGGACGCCATTCAGCTGCCGCAATTCTGCGACGCCGACACCACAGCAGCCTCTGTTTCGGTGACGTTGCAAAACGTCTCTACCGAAATTCTGTTCGCTTCTGTATACGTGGGGCGGAATGTGGCGCCGCCCTCGCCAATGCTGCGCCGTGTAACGGAGTTTGCTAATTCCAGGGAGATGCCCCTCGTGATCGCGGTGGACAGCAATGCCCACCACACCCACTGGGGCTGCCCTACGAGCGACCGGCGCGGACACCAGTTCATGGAGTTCGCCGCCGGCTACGACCTCAATGTCGTGAACGCTGGCAGTGAGCCAACGTTCCACGGCATTCGAGGCTCCTCCATCATTGATCTCACTCTTGTGTCGCGCGCCTTTCAGCCCATGATTCAGGACTGGAAGGTCTCCGACCAGGAGTTCTTCTCCGACCATGCGGCGATCACCTTCCAGTTCGCTGTGAAGCAGCCGCAGGTCTCACCACGACGGAACCCCAGGGCGACGAACTGGGACGCCTACCGCCGATCTCTGGAGACACTCCTGCCACCAGAACGGCTGACAACCACCAATTTCGAACTTGACGCTGTTGCGTCTAGTGTCGAAAAGGCTATCATTTCAGCTTACGAGCGGTCGAACCGACCGCACCCACCAAGGCGAGGCAAGTCCGCCCCCTACTGGACCGCTGAACTGACGCAGCTGAGACGGCGCTCCAAGCGCTGCTACACCTACTGGCGACGGTCCAAGACACCGGAGCACTACCAGGCCTTCTCCGACGCCAGGCGCGCCTTCACGATTGCGCTGCGCCATGCACGCCGCCAATCGTGGGCCGCGTTCTGTGCGAAGGTCGAAAGTGGCCGCCCTATCGCCCGCGTTGCGAAAATTCTAGACGCTGGGCAGAGCCAGCTGCCTTCACTAGGCAGCCTCAAAAAGCCAGATAACAGCTATACTGCCACGAGAGGAGAGACTCTGCAGTTCCTGCTCTCTGTCCACTTCCCCGACTCAAGAAATGCTGCAGACGAGCCGCCGACTGGCCAGCCCATCCCATGGGCAGGTCAACGCCTGGCGCGTCGAACCGTCGACAGCATCGTCTCCCCCACGCGCGTACGCTGGGCCATCAACCAGTTCGGCGCCTACAAGGCAGCGGGCCCCGATGGCGTGTTCCCAGCCCTGCTTCAGCAGGGCCTGGAACAACTCGTGCAGCCCCTGTGCCTCATTTACACCGCGTGCCTCCGTCTAGGTCACGTACCCACCGGCTGGCAGCTGTCGAAGGTGGTGTTCATCCCCAAGCCAGGCCGCGGCGACTACAGCGACCCCAAGTCGTTTCGACCAATCAGCCTCACGTCGTTCCTGTTGAAAACACTGGAGCGACTGGTCGATCGATATATCCGGGACGACCTTCTCGTCAGGCACCCGATTCATCACCGACAGCACGCCTACTGCGCTGGGCGCTCTGTTGACACCGCCCTCCACGCAGTCGCTGGAGCTATCGAAACCGGTTTCAGCACCGGCGACTCTACAGCTGGCATCTTTCTCGACATTGCCGGCGCATTCGACATGGCCACCTTCCCATCGATTCTGAAGGCACTGCAAGCACGCGGTGTAGCAGCGCCGGTGGTCAGGTGGATCTCCTGCCTCCTCACCACTCGACAGGTCTCGGCCAGTCTAGGTGATGCTACCAGGAAGGTACAGGTGACGCGTGGCTGCCCACAGGGAGGGGTTTTGTCCCCACTACTGTGGACGCTCGTTGTCGACGACCTCCTCACCACCATGGCAAAGGACTCGTTCTTTGTTCAGGCTTATGCTGACGATGTCGTCATTCTGGTCCGAGGACGACATCTACCCACCGTGCGCGCACAGGCTCAAGACGCGCTTCTACGCGTCGACCGATGGTGCACTCTGAACGGACTCTCGGTCAACCCAGCGAAAACTGAGATGGTGCTCTTCACGAGGCGCCGCAAGTTTGACTGGGTCAACTGCTCGCTGCGCAACACCGACGTACCTCTCAGTCCATCTGCAAAGTACCTAGGCGTTGTGCTCGACAAAAAGCTGATGTGGAATGCTCATCTGACCCGTCAGCTAGAGAAAGCAACCAGGCTTCTCTTCGCTTGCCGCTCCATGACGGCGAGCCGTTGGGGGCTGAAACCAAGAGTCATGCTCTGGCTCTACACTGCGATCATCCGACCCGTGCTGGCGCATGGTGTTGTCGTCTGGTGGCCTCGTTTGCTTCAGGTGACGACCCAACGCCAGCTGGCACGACTACAGCGCCTGGCGCTGCTCTGCACCACAGGTGCCCTTCGTGGCACCCCAACGGCGGCGATGGGCGCCATTCTGGCGCTGCCCGCCCTCCACGACCACCTGCTGGGCGTGGCGATTGCAACTGGGCAACGCCTACGCCTTGCCAGCCGCTGGACGGAACGCAAGCACAAAGGGCATGCCCAACTGTTACTCCGGTTTCAGCCCGAGCTGCCGCTGCTGCAAATGCCGAGCGACTACATGCCGCCCTCCTTCCACTTCAACTGCACCTACACAGTGGCAATCCCAACAAGGCAGCAGTGGGAGACAGCAGCCCCCGAGCTCCTCGCCACTAGCTCCGACCCTGCCGACATCCAATGCTATACTGACGGGTCCCGTTTAGGGATCCGCGGCACCGGCTCTGGATTTGTCACTGTCAACCGCAGCGACGTGCTGATGCGCTCTGGCGTGGTGCTCGACTCGTTCGCTACAGTGTTCCAGGCCGAATTGATAGCGATTGCCGAGGCTGCTCGCGAGGCAGCCCTCCTGCTGCCCCAGCGCCAGGTTCCTACCCGCTCAGTGACCTTCTACTCCGACAGCAGCTCAGCGCTGAAGGCGCTCACTGCACCCCGACTGACGTCCACCGTTGTGCGTGAGTGCCGTGACCGCCTGGACGCACTTGCACAGCGGTGCGCCGTTCACCTGACGTGGATCCCAGCTCACAGAGGGTTTCACTTCAACGAAATGGCGGACCAGACGGCGAAAGCTGCCGCCATACAAAGGTCTGCAACGCCCGCACCTGTGCTACCCGTGTCCTTGCAGATGTTCAAGCGACACCTGCAAGACTGGGTGAAGGCGCGACATGCAGCGTCCTGGGCCTCCCAGCCTGACTGTCGGCAGGCCCGGGACCTCTTCCCCACTGTCTGCCCTCGACTTAGTCGACGGCTGATTCAGCTGCCGCGGCAACGGCTTCGTCTCCTTGTCGCTCTTCTCACAGGACATGGCACAGTGGCGCGCCATCTGCACCTCATGCGGCTGGCACCCTCTCCGCTCTGCCCCTACTGTCACACGGCTGAAGAGGACTCCTTTCACTTTCTAGCCGAGTGCCCCCACTGGGCGCGACAGCGCCTCCGTCTTCTCGGGGCACCCGTACTTGCCCTGGACGACCTCCGAAGGCTCAAGCCCACCATGCTTTTGCGCTTCGCTGAACGAACGAACAGATTTTGTTGATACTCGCGGCAGCGGCAGCGAGAGCGGCCTCGGCCCTCTTGCCGCCCACCGACAATACTGTGGCCTCTTCGGTCACTGCTACGGCGCCGACATGCAAGCACTCTTGCCCAGCCGAGCAAGCTGCCGTGGGTGGCGCGGCCAAACGGCCCCCACAACCCACGCAGCGGGCGAAGCTGACAGGCATTGGGCTCGCGGACAAGTGCAACTGACCAAAGGAAAGAGAGGGCCGAGGAGGAGGCCTCGCGGGAGAACGCCCTCGTGGCGTCCGCCGAGGCGCCGACCATGGCCGGCTCGATCCCTCCCACCGCGGAGCCCCACTTGGAGGACACGCAAGACGACGAGTTGGAGAAGTAGACGGGCCCCAAGGGGAACGCCTACTCACCATACACTACAACTAGGTGCGCATTGTCGCTGCGTATCTAGGGCGCTACCAGGCGTCGAGTAACCCTCGCCGCCTTTGCTTTACCTCCGCCCGGCACCAGTTGGTTCATCCCTGGTTGGCCGGGCGACCCCATTTTTGTTTCAGGCCGTTTGAGAGTATATAGCGCCAAGCGCGGACGCTCTCAGCCCCTGCGTCGTCTGCCGACTCGTCTGCAACCGTCGTCAGGGCCGGCCACAGAGAAGAAGAAGAAGAAGATTGGAATTCGTTTGCGTTTCCTCAAAGTATCCAACGAGATTTGCGTCTGTTAAAATCAGAGGACACGCAACCGGAAATGTCTAAATATTCCACATTCTGTGATCCCTTCCGTCGCAGAACTGTTTGAGTTCTGTAATTACTAGGTGTGTGGTACAAATTTACATACGCGCCTGTACTTGTTGGTGCAGCAAACAGTTCCATACGGCAACATCTACTACGGTATCTACTAACAACAATTGTACTAACAAATGCGCCGCGCGTATAACTGTACGTGCTTGCGGGTGACAAGTCAACTCGCTAACGGCTAACGACGTATGTAAATGTACGCGTTGCGAGAGTGCCGTCCGCGGAGAGACGGGGCTCGGAGACGACGACGCAGCGGCGCCAGCTGCCTGACGATGCCGAAGAGGACGCAGCTCGTCTGAGATAGAGGAGACGTCATGTAGGTAGAGGAAGTCACCTAGACAGCTACATATGCAGACAGCGACTGCCGACCCACCGCAGCGGCCGGCACCAAGACGTGGTGGTAATGCGGTCGCGCTCGAACGCCACCGCTTTGCACCTCTCGGTGTGGAACAGGCACCAGTTGCAGCTCCGCGCGTGCACGACCTCCTTGGCGACAGTGAGAAGCGCGTAAGTGAGCGCGGCGATCAGCTGCAACAGCAAGACGCGCCGTGGAACGCGGTGAGCGCTCGCCCAGCTGAGCCGAACAAACGCTGGGCTTCATCAGAACTGCCGCCACCGCATAGGGAAAGAAAGAAATGCGCCGAGCGCGGGCCGTTGACGGCCAGCGAAAGCGCGTCCGCCAACGCCATGTGCAGCGCGACCAACGACACCTTCAGCAGGAACATGACGACGACTCGGCTCTTCTCCGCGTGTGCTCAAGGACGCACGAAAATTACTTACTTTAGTAAACTACAACGAACGGCTTCACCCTAAACCCTTCACCCACCGAATACCTTCTGTAGCTTGGCTGGTTCGACTCTTGGATATTTCCATGATATGTCGCCAAGACGCACTACACAGACACATACGTGACATTTGTGACACAGCGTATATTAGCACTACCGCTACTAGTACGGGAGAGGAAATTGATATATTCAAAATAGGTTTGTCTTGCTTGGCCGTACGCACGCTCGAACTGATAGGCAAGGACAAATCAAGTGGCGTGACCTTCCTCAAGATTCGAACTCAAGATGGCGGAGCCGGCAGCTGCATCGAAGTTGCCGCTCCCATCGATCGACAAGTTCATGCCGCACCCAGGAGAGCCGCCCGTGCCTTTTCGGCAGTGGTTTAAGACGTTCAGCCGTCTTCTCCTGATGGTCGACGACAGGCAGCCAAGCGCGCAAAAGCTGACCCAGAACCAGAAGAACAATTATCTGTATCTGATGCTGGGCAGCGAGGGGTCGCGGATTTTCGACACGAATCCCGCCTCCGACACAATCGACACGGCCACGTACGACGCCTTCTCGAGCGCTGTCGAAGCGCAGTTCCAGCCGCCCGTCAACGAGGCGACGGCCTGCTTCGAGTTCTACCGCCGCGACCAGGCGCCCACAGAAACCACAGAGGAATACCTGACCGCGCTCCGCCAGATGGCTCACGACTGCAATTTCGGAAACGTGCAGGACAAGCAGCTGGCGATTCGGCTGATCTGCGGCTGTCACGACAAGGAGACCCAGCGTCACCTGCTGGCTCTCGACGAAGTCAAGCTTCCAGAGGTCGTAAAGATGATGCAGGCCGAGGAGCGGGCAGGGACAACGCCGCAGCGATGTCGAAGAAGCGCCAGACGCTAGGCGTGGCGCGCACACAGCCTCAAGCCGGGCCAAGCCGCGTCTGGCCGAATGTTGCGACGAAGCCGTGCCCGGGCTGCGGAAAGGCCGGCCACACGTTCAAATCGTCCGCCTGCCCGGCAGCCAAGGAGACGTGCAGGCACTGCACAAACGTCGGTCACTTCGAGCGCTGCTGCATGAAAAAACAGCGCGGATTCCAGCGCGCCGGCCCGCAGCGGACAAGGCAGCAGCAGCAGCCGCGAGTTCGGACGGTCGATGAAGTCGACAGAAATGCGACGATTATGAAAATCACAGGCAAGGGCAGTCAGACGGTGATGCTCCCCCTCGAAGTCTCAAACGGGCGCCGATTCGTCGCCACGCAGCTCCAACTCGACACGGGCGCGGAGCCGAGCACGATGACGCTTGACATGTACAGCAGAATATGCCCAGAGCTGCCGATCGAAGAGAGTCCACTGAAGCTGACCAATTTCGATGGCAGCAACGTCAAAGGCGTCATCGGACGGGTCAAGACGAAGATCAGGGCCAATGGGAAGATACACCAGGACAACGTTCACGTGGTCAACAACAACTGCCCAGCAGTTTTGGGGCAAAACTTCCTGAGGCCGCTCAACTTGCTGCTCCGGCTGAAAGTGGACAACGTACAGTCGACCGCGCCAGCTGTTGAGGAGGTGAAGGAGCTGATGAAGGAGATGTGCAACGACAAGCTCGGGCGCTTCCCCGATTCGCAGCACAAGATCCACCTCAGCAGCGACGTCAGGCCGTTCGCAGCCAAACTGCGTTCCATCCCTCTCGCCAGGCGTGACGAGGCGATCGCTGAAATTCAGCGCATGGAAGAGGCTGGCGTCTGGGAGAAGGTCGACTACGCTGACTGGGTCCATCCGCTGGTGACAGTACCGAAGCCGAACGGCAAGGTCCGCATCACCACAGACCTCCAGCAGCTCAACAAGTACGTCGTCCCGGACCGCTACCCATTGCCAAACATCAAGGACGTCCTGCTCGACATCAGCGGTGCCCGGTTCTTCACAAAGCTCGACCTCAGAAAGGCGTACTACAACATCGAACTGGCGCCAGAGAGTCGACACCTTACGACTACGATCACGCCCATCGGACTTTTCCAATACAAAGCGCTCCCGATGGGCCTCAAGGACGCAGGAGCAGCCTTCCAGAGGCGCGTCGCGGCAACGTTAGCGGACTGCGAGGGATGCAGCTACTACCTCGACGACATCCTCGTCTACGCAACGACGCGCCAGCAGCTCGACGACCGCGTGAAAAAGGTGCTCCACCGACTCAAGGCCAAAGAATTCCGGCTCAACGAGAAGTGCCAACACAGTGTTGAGAGCGTGAGTTTTTTGGGCCACCAGCTGTCCGCCGATGGCATCCAGCCAGACAGCAAAAATACCGAGTCAATTGTCAATATGAGCGAGCCGCGGTCTGTCAAACAAGTGCTCTCGTTTCTCGGCTTGGTCAACTACTATGGCGAGTTCATCAAGAACATCACAGAGCTCAGCGAACCGCTCCGGAAGTTGACCCGAAAAGGCGAGAAGTTTGAGTGGACCAGCGACTGCCAGCTCAGCTTCGATACTCTGAAGAAACTCGTCGCAGACAAGCTCAAGCTGCACATCTTCGACCCAGAAGCGCCCACAACAGTCACAACCGACGCTTCGAATGTCGGTCTCGGCGCAGAGCTGTCACAAGTGCAGAATGGCAGGCGCGTGTCCATCGCGTTTGCCAGTCGCACGCTCAACGACGCAGAGAGGCGCTACGCCACGAACGAGCGAGAAGCGCTGGGCTGCGTCTGGGCGATCGAGCACTGGGCCAAGTTCCTCGAAGGTCGACCTTTCGTGCTGCGGACCGACCACCGTGCGCTGACCGCCATACTCGACGGCCACGGGACGGGACGAAAGGCCGACAAGTTCGCCAGATATCAAGAGCGTCTGGAACGGTTCGACTTCACCCCGGAATACATTCGTGGTGAAGACAACAGCATTGCCGACGCGCTCTCGAGACTGGCGACAGCGGCAGAAGAGCATGGAGTCATGCGCAAGAACGACATTCTGCTGCTACGCGACGACTTGCAAGCCCAAACGGCCGGCGACGAGACCCTTTCAAAAGTAGTGAGCTACGTCAACTCGCGCTGGCCGAAAAAGTCAGCTCTAACAAGTGAAGAACTGCCTTTCTTCCACGTCAAGGAAGAACTCAATGAAGCGGATGGCTTACTGAAGCGAGGCGATCGACTGGTCGTCCCTGTCGCCGAACGCCGCCGCCTGCTCAACGACGCCCACCACGGCCACCCAGGAATCGTCCGCATGAAGAGGAAGTTGCGCGAAAAGTACTGGTGGCCCGGCCAGGACAAGGACGTCGAGACGACGGTGGCCAACTGCAACCCCTGCAACAGTAGTGGGAAAAAGACTCGACCAGTGCCGAAGACCCGAATTGAGCCGACGAGCCAGCCAGCGAGCCACTACGGACTGGACATAACAGGGCCATTCTACAATAGGCAGTACATCGCCTGCCTCATTGACTACCAGTCAAAGTTCCCAGAGATCATGACAGCTGCCGAGATGACAACTGAGCGAATCGTCGAATGGCTCAGCGACGTCTTCGCAAGATACGGCAATCCCAACGCCATGACCACCGACAATGGACCCCAGTTCAAGAGCGACCAGTTCAAGACGTTCCTGAGGAACCGCGACATCGAACACAAGCCGACAGCGGTGTACAACCCTCAAGAAAATGGTCTGGTGGAGGTGTTCAACCGATACATCAAAACTGGCGTCCAAACCACCTTCACTGCGGAAGGAGTTCCCTGGAAGGCCGGCCTGCGTCGCCTGATGGCGCACTTCCGAGCGACGCCGCCGATGCCGGGAGGACGCAGCCCCGCCGAACTCTTCTTGGGCCACAAGTTCCGCCTCGACTACGAGACGAGGACCGGCAGAACAGCAGTGGAGAAGTCGGCGTCGACTGCGACGGAGGAAAATGAAGAGCCACGCCATCCCAAGGTGCTGCGCTCGTTCTTCAAGAAGGGCGACTGGGTTGTGACGCGGAAGCCACACGCTCACAAAGGTCTCAGTCCCTACAGCGAGCCGAAGCGCGTCGAGGCTGTACTCGGCTACTGGACCTACCGCCTGAGCGACAACCAAATCTGGAATGCTCGCAAGATCAAGCGCTACAGCAACGACAACCAGACGTTCCTGAGCGAGCAGCTCGCCGACTACGACGACGCCGCCCCTCCGCCACAGCCGCGCCGATCCAAACGAGCGAATCTCGGACGCCCTCCGACGAGATTTTCTCCTGGGCGAAAATCTGGGGGAGGACGATGATATGTCGCCAAGACGCACTACACAGACACATACGTGACATTTGTGACACAGCGTATATTAGCACTACCGCTACTAGTACGTGAGAGGAAATTGATATATTCAAAATAGGTTTGTCTTGCTTGGCCGTACGCACGCTCGAACCGATAGGCAAGGACAAATCAAGTGGCGTGACCTTCCTCAAGATTCGAACTCAAGATGGCGGAGCCGGCAGCTGCATCGAAGTTGCCGCTCCCATCGATCGACAAGTTCATGCCGCACCCAGGAGAGCCGCCCGTGCCTTTTCGGCAGTGGTTTAAGACGTTCAGCCGTCTTCTCCTGATGGTCGACGACAGGCAGCCAAGCGCGCAAAAGCTGACCCAGAACCAGAAGAACAATTATCTGTATCTGATGCTGGGCAGCGAGGGGTCGCGGATTTTCGACACGAATCCCGCCTCCGACACAATCGACACGGCCACGTACGACGCCTTCTCGAGCGCTGTCGAAGCGCAGTTCCAGCCGCCCGTCAACGAGGCGACGGCCTGCTTCGAGTTCTACCGCCGCGACCAGGCGCCCACAGAAACCACAGAGGAATACCTGACCGCGCTCCGCCAGATGGCTCACGACTGCAATTTCGGAAACGTGCAGGACAAGCAGCTGGCGATTCGGCTGATCTGCGGCTGTCACGACAAGGAGACCCAGCGTCACCTGCTGGCTCTCGACGAAGTCAAGCTTCCAGAGGTCGTAAAGATGATGCAGGCCGAGGAGCGGGCCAGGGACAACGCCGCAGCGATGTCGAAGAAGCGCCAGACGCTAGGCGTGGCGCGCACACAGCCTCAAGCCGGGCCAAGCCGCGTCTGGCCGAATGTTGCGACGAAGCCGTGCCCGGGCTGCGGAAAGGCCGGCCACACGTTCAAATCGTCCGCCTGCCCGGCAGCCAAGGAGACGTGCAGGCACTGCACAAACGTCGGTCACTTCGAGCGCTGCTGCATGAAAAAACAGCGCGGATTCCAGCGCGCCGGCCCGCAGCGGACAAGGCAGCAGCAGCAGCCGCGAGTTCGGACGGTCGATGAAGTCGACAGAAATGCGACGATTATGAAAATCACAGGCAAGGGCAGTCAGACGGTGATGCTCCCCCTCGAAGTCTCAAACGGGCGCCGATTTGTCGCCACGCAGCTCCAACTCGACACGGGCGCGGAGCCGAGCACGATGACGCTTGACATGTACAGCAGAATATGCCCAGAGCTGCCGATCGAAGAGAGTCCACTGAAGCTGACCAATTTCGATGGCAGTAACGTCAAAGGCGTCATCGGACGGGTCAAGACGAAGATCAGGGCCAATGGGAAGATACACCAGGACTACGTTCACGTGGTCAACAACAACTGCCCAGCAGTTTTGGGGCAAAACTTCCTGAGGCCGCTCAACTTGCTGCCCCGGCTGAAAGTGGACAACGTACAGTCGACCGCGCCAGCTGTTGAGGAGGTGAAGGAGCTGATGAAGGAGATGTGCAACGACAAGCTCGGGCGCTTCCCCGATTCGCAGCACAAGATCCACCTCAGCAGCGACGTCAGGCCGTTCGCAGCCAAACTGCGTTCCATCCCCCTCGCCAGGCGTGACGAGGCGATCGCTGAAATTCAGCGCATGGAAGAGGCTGGCGTCTGGGAGAAGGTCGACTACGCTGACTGGGTCCACCCGCTGGTGACAGTACCGAAGCCGAACGGCAAGGTCCGCATCACCACAGACCTCCAGCAGCTCAACAAGTACGTCGTCCCGGACCGCTACCCACTGCCAAACATCAAGGACGTCCTGCTCGACATCAGCGGTGCCCGGTTCTTCACAAAGCTCGACCTCAGAAAGGCGTACTACAACATCGAACTGGCGCCAGAGAGTCGACACCTTACGACTACGATCACGCCCATCGGACTTTTCCAATACAAAGCGCTCCCGATGGGTCTCAAGGACGCAGGAGCAGCCTTCCAGAGGCGCGTCGCGGCGACGTTAGCGGACTGCGAGGGATGCAGCTACTACCTCGACGACATCCTCGTCTACGCAACGACGCGCCAGCAGCTCGACGACCGCGTGAAGAAGGTGCTCCACCGACTCAAGGCCAAAGAATTCCGGCTCAACGAGAAGTGCCAACACAGTGTTGAGAGCGTGAGTTTTTTGGGCCACCAGCTGTCCGCCGATGGCATCCAGCCAGACAGCAAAAATACCGAGTCAATTGTCAATATGAGCGAGCCGCGGTCTGTCAAACAAGTGCTCTCGTTTCTCGGCTTGGTCAACTACTATGGCGAGTTCATCAAGAACATCACAGAGCTCAGCGAACCGCTCCGGAAGTTGACCCGAAAAGGCGAGAAGTTTGAGTGGACCAGCGACTGCCAGCTCAGCTTCGATACTCTGAAGAAACTCGTCGCAGACAAGCTCAAGCTGCACATCTTCGACCCAGAAGCGCCCACGACAGTCACAACCGACGCTTCGAATGTCGGTCTCGGCGCAGAGCTGTCACAAGTGCAGAATGGCAGGCGCGTGTCCATCGCGTTTGCCAGTCGCACGCTCAACGACGCAGAGAGGCGCTACGCCACGAACGAGCGAGAAGCGCTGGGCTGCGTCTGGGCGATCGAGCACTGGGCCAAGTTCCTCGAAGGTCGACCTTTCGTGCTGCGGACCGACCACCGTGCGCTGACCGCCATACTCGACGGCCACGGGACGGGACGAAAGGCCGACAAGTTCGCCAGATATCAAGAGCGTCTGGAACGGTTCGACTTCACCCCGGAATACATTCGTGGTGAAGACAACAGCATTGCCGACGCGCTCTCGAGACTGGCGACAGCGGCAGAAGAGCATGGAGTCATGCGCAAGAACGACATTCTGCTGCTACGCGACGACTTGCAAGCCCAAACGGCCGGCGACGAGACCCTTTCAAAAGTAGTGAGCTACGTCAACTCGCGCTGGCCGAAAAAGTCAGCTCTAACAAGTGAAGAACTGCCTTTCTTCCACGTCAAGGATGAACTCAATGAAGCGGATGGCTTACTGAAGCGAGGCGATCGACTGGTCGTCCCTGTCGCCGAACGCCGCCGCCTGCTCAACGACGCCCACCACGGCCACCCAGGAATCGTCCGCATGAAGAGGAAGTTGCGCGAAAAGTACTGGTGGCCCGGCCAGGACAAGGACGTCGAGACGACGGTGGCCAACTGCAACCCCTGCAACAGCAGTGGGAAAAAGACCCGACCAGTGCCGAAGACTCGAATTGAGCCGACGAGCCAGCCAGCGAGCCACTACGGACTGGACATAACAGGGCCATTCTACAATAGGCAGTACATCGCCTGCCTCATCGACTACCAGTCAAAGTTCCCAGAGATCATGACAGCTGCCGAGATGACAACTGAGCGAATCGTCGAATGGCTCAGCGACGTCTTCGCAAGATACGGCAATCCCAACGCCATGACCACCGACAACGGACCCCAGTTCAAGAGCGACCAGTTCAAGACGTTCTTGAGGAACCGCGACATCGAACACAAGCCGACAGCGGTGTACAACCCTCAAGAAAACGGTCTGGTGGAGGTGTTCAACCGATACATCAAAACTGGCGTCCAAACCTTCACTGCGGAAGGAGTTCCCTGGAAGGCCGGCCTGCGTCGCCTGATGGCGCACTTCCGAGCGACGCCGCCGATGCCGGGAGGACGCAGCCCTGCCGAACTCTTCTTGGGCCACAAGTTCCGCCTCGACTACGAGACGAGGACCGGCAGAACAGCAGTGGAGAAGTCGGCGTCGACTGCGACGGAGGAAAATGAAGAAGAGCCACGCCATCCCAAGGTGCTGCGCTCATTCTTCAAGAAGGGCGACTGGGTTGTGACGCGGAAGCCACACACTCACAAAGGTCTCAGTCCCTACAGCGAGCCGAAGCGCGTCGAGGCTGTACTCGGCTACTGGACCTACCGCCTGAGCGACCACCAAATCTGGAATGCTCGCAAGATCAAGCGCTACAGCAACGACAACCAGACGTTCCTGAGCGAGCAGCTCGCCGACTACGACGACGCCACCCCTCCGCCACAGCCGCGCCGATCCAAACGAGCGAATCTCGGACGCCCTCCGACGAGATTTTCCCCCGGGCGAAAATCTGGGGGAGGACGATGATATGTCGCCAAGACGCACTACACAGACACATACGTGACATTTGTGACACAGCGTATATTAGCACTACCGCTACTAGTACGTGGGAGGAAATTGATATATTCAAAATAGGTTTGTCTTGCTTGGCCGTACGCACGCTCGAACTGATAGGCAAGGACAAATCAAGTGGCGGACCTTCCTCAAGATCGAACTCAAGAGGCGGAGCCGGCAGCGCATCGGAGTGCCGCCCCCCACCACCGACAGGCCATCCCCCACCGGGAAACCCCCCCTCCCTTTCCGCCAGGGAAGCCTCCACCCCCTCCCCCATGGCCGACGACAGCCACCAACCGCAAAACCGACCAGAACAGAGGAAAACCACCGATGCGGGCAGCGGGGGGCGCGGATTCTCCACACACCCCCCCCCCCCCCACCACCACACCGCCACACGACGCCTCCTCGACCGCCCCGAAGCCCGCCCACCCGCCCCCCAACAGGCGACGGCCCCTTCACCCCGCCACCACCGCCCCCACGCCCGCACAGAAAGACCCCCCCGCCCCCCCCCCCCCCCCCCCCCGGCAACCCCAGCGCGCCCCCCCGACCCCAGGACACCAGCCACCCCCGCCCCCCCGCGCACCCACCAGCCCTAGGGCGCGAGGCCGGGGGGCGAGGGACAAGGCCGCAGCGATGTCGAAGAAGCGCCAGACGCTAGGCGTGGCGCGCACACAGCCTCAAGCCGGGCCGAGCCGCGTCTGGCCGATGTTGCGACGAAGCCGTGCCCGGGCTGCGGAAAGGCCGGCCACACGTTCAAATCGTCCGCCTGCCCGGCAGCCAAGGAGACGTGCAGGCACTGCACAAACGTCGGTCACTTCGAGCGCTGCTGCATGAAAAAACAGCGCGGATTCCAGCGCGCCGGCCCGCAGCGGACAAGGCAGCAGCAGCAGCCGCGAGTTCGGACGGTCGATGAAGTCGACAGAAATCGACGATTATGAAAATCACAGGCAAGGGCAGTCAGACGGTGATGCTCCCCCTCGAAGTCTCAAACGGGCGCCGATTCGTCGCCACGCAGCTCCAACTCGACACGGGCGCGGAGCCGAGCACGATGACGCTTGACATGTACAGCAGAATATGCCCAGAGCTGCCGATCGAAGAGAGTCCACTGAAGCTGACCAATTTCGATGGCAGCAACGTCAAAGGCGTCATCGGACGGGTCAAGACGAAGATCAGGGCCAATGGGAAGATACACCAGGACAACGTTCACGTGGTCAACAACAACTGCCCAGCAGTTTTGGGGCAAAACTTCCTGAGGCCGCTCAACTTGCTGCTCCGGCTGAAAGTGGACAACGTACAGTCGACCGCACCAGCTGTTGAGGAGGTGAAGGAGCTGATGAAGGAGATGTGCAACGACAAGCTCGGGCGCTTCCCCGATTCGCAGCACAAGATCCACCTCAGCAGCGACGTCAGGCCGTTCGCAGCCAAACTGCGTTCCATCCCTCTCGCCAGGCGTGACGAGGCGATCGCTGAAATTCAGCGCATGGAAGAGGCTGGCGTCTGGGAGAAGGTCGACTACGCTGACTGGGTCCATCCGCTGGTGACAGTACCGAAGCCGAACGGCAAGGTCCGCATCACCACAGACCTCCAGCAGCTCAACAAGTACGTCGTCCCGGACCGCTACCCATTGCCAAACATCAAGGACGTCCTGCTCGACATCAGCGGTGCCCGGTTCTTCACAAAGCTCGACCTCAGAAAGGCGTACTACAACATCGAACTGGCGCCAGAGAGTCGACACCTTACGACTACGATCACGCCCATCGGACTTTTCCAATACAAAGCGCTCCCGATGGGCCTCAAGGACGCAGGAGCAGCCTTCCAGAGGCGCGTCGCGGCAACGTTAGCGGACTGCGAGGGATGCAGCTACTACCTCGACGACATCCTCGTCTACGCAACGACGCGCCAGCAGCTCGACGACCGCGTGAAAAAGGTGCTCCACCGACTCAAGGCCAAAGAATTCCGGCTCAACGAGAAGTGCCAACACAGTGTTGAGAGCGTGAGTTTTTTGGGCCACCAGCTGTCCGCCGATGGCATCCAGCCAGACAGCAAAAATACCGAGTCAATTGTCAATATGAGCGAGCCGCGGTCTGTCAAACAAGTGCTCTCGTTTCTCGGCTTGGTCAACTACTATGGCGAGTTCATCAAGAACATCACAGAGCTCAGCGAACCGCTCCGGAAGTTGACCGAAAAGGCGAGAAGTTCGAGTGGACCAGCGACTGCCAGCTCAGCTTCGATACTCTGAAGAAACTCGTCGCAGACAAGCTCAAGCTGCACATCTTCGACCCAGAAGCGCCCACAACAGTCACAACCGACGCTTCGAATGTCGGTCTCGGCGCAGAGCTGTCACAAGTGCAGAATGGCAGGCGCGTGTCCATCGCGTTTGCCAGTCGCACGCTCAACGACGCAGAGAGGCGCTACGCCACGAACGAGCGAGAAGCGCTGGGCTGCGTCTGGGCGATCGAGCACTGGGCCGAGTTCCTCGAAGGTCGACCTTTCGTGCTGCGGACCGACCACCGTGCGCTGACCGCCATACTCGACGGCCACGGGACGGGACGAAAGGCCGACAAGTTCGCCAGATATCAAGAGCGTCTGGAACGGTTCGACTTCACCCCGGAATACATTCGTGGTGAAGACAACAGCATTGCCGACGCGCTCTCGAGACTGGCGACAGCGGCAGAAGAGCATGGAGTCATGCGCAAGAACGACATTCTGCTGCTACGCGACGACTTGCAAGCCCAAACGGCCGGCGACGAGACCCTTTCAAAAGTAGTGAGCTACGTCAACTCGCGCTGGCCGAAAAAGTCAGCTCTAACAAGTGAAGAACTGCCTTTCTTCCACGTCAAGGAAGAACTCAATGAAGCGGATGGCTTACTGAAGCGAGGCGATCGACTGGTCGTCCCTGTCGCCGAACGCCGCCGCCTGCTCAACGACGCCCACCACGGCCACCCAGGAATCGTCCGTCGCGCAGCCTCCCCCGCCGCAGTGCTTGGGCGCGCGCGGCTCGTTCCGAATGAAGTTGACGATGTATGTAGCAGTGCTCCTGCGCGCCCTTCCACCTGTCCCGTCCTTTCACTTGTCGACGCGGCGCTGCTCCGCTTGACAAGAGTACGCAATCTTGACGCTCGGTCAGGAGCTGCGGTCCGCTGTCGCTGCGCTGTAGCAATTCCTGCCGCCCCACCCCAACCGTCGTCGGGCAGCTCGAGCGTCGGCGCGCAGCTCGCGCCAGTCGCGCAGCACTCGCGGCGCCGGCAGGCGGACGCGACGAAGAATGATGGTTCGTTGGCGACGAACTCCATGCCGCTGCTCGACGCCGCTCCTCGACGATGGGCGAGTAGGGTACATACTTGCAGAAGAAGTCCCAGCTGGCAGTGCACCGTCCTACTCGGGCGCCAGCCCGCCGAAGCACGCGTAGGCCTGCTGAGGAGAGAGAGGAGGCGGGCGACAGACAAGTCGCTGTGGGCGCTGTCCCGTCCGTCCCAGCGCCGCCAGCCAGGTCCGGGGCTCGTTGTTGCAGAGGTCGCCGCGGCCGGCAGCGGTACTGTACTCGCTCTCCGCTACTCGCTCTCTGCCGTCTGCAGCGCTGACTGGTCGATCGATCGGCGCCTCGTCGACGCACGCACGCAGCCGCCGACCGCCTCGACGACGGCGCAGTCGAACTGGACTCGTCAGACGGAGACGTCGTCGTCGGACGAAGAACGCGTTGCCGACGACCGCGCAGACGTTGGCGCCGCACCGTCGCACGGAGGAAGGAGTTTAGGCTTCCTGCCAATCGAACACCGGCTCGCCTGGCGTCGCGCCGACCTCTCTGGCCGCCGCCCTAAATGTTCGCTGGCGTCTGCGCCTGCGGTTGAGTCGCGAGCAGCAGAGCTCACTTACTCGAGGTAGCCCTTGAGACGCCGATAGGGCACCTGTTCATTCCGGGGCAGCGCCAAGACCTCTCGCAGCGCGAACAACACCTGGCGCGGCATGGCCGAGCAGATCTCCTAAGAGCGCAGCAGCCGGGCGGGCAGTGCGCCTCAAAAAGCGAAGCGACCGATGGGCACACGACTCACTTCCGCCGTCGAGCAGCAAATCGCTTGCATGAGAGCCGCTCTGTCCTTCACATGGCCCCATGGGGCTGCAGGGTAGGCCGACGCAGACAGAGGTCGATCGTAGTCGCGAGGACGGAGTAGAGGTCGAGGGCGCGCGAGGGATGCGCTCCTCTGAGTGCAGCCGCCGGAGCAAACTTGATGGTGCCTCGGAATATGCTGGCGGAGTACTGGCTCGGCGAGACGGGCCGCAGCACGCCCTCGTGCGTCCGCACGGCCCAGCGGCTCGCCATGCCGAAGTCGAGCAGGTACACGCGATCCACCTTGCGGAGGCCGATGGCGACGTTGGCGGGCTTGACGTCGTTATGGATTACTCCTCAGTCGTGAACGAAATGGAGCGCGTCGAGGAGCTGAGACCCAACAAGCAAGGCGAAACCGGCCGACAATTTGTGATGGGGGCGCCGACGCGCGAGCTGCTCGACGTTGGGCCCGAGACGACGCGAGAGGGCGAGGAATGCGCAGCGGTCCCACCGCCCCGAGTAGAGCGCGCGCGCGCGGCAGGGGCGGGTCTCGTCCACCAGCGGCGGTCAGCTCGCGCAAAAAGCGCGCTTCCGCCAGCAGATCCCGTTCGAACTGCCCGCCGCCTTCTGAGACTTTCAACGCGACGACGCGGCCGACGCGCAGTCCGGGCTCGGCAGCGAGACGCTCGTCGTCGGCAGCCGTCGGCAGGCGCCGAACCCGGGCCGCAAACACAGCACCGCTTCCCCCTGCGCCTGCGCTTCTGCTGCAGCTGAAAACGGTGGCGCACTGTTCCGTTTGCGCCACGCGGCCGAGTGGCCACTCAAGCGTGCCGACGACCTCGAAGGGGCCGAGCCGATCGCCCACCGCCAACGAACGCACCGCGCTGCGCAGGCGGAGTCGCACCAGCAACCAATTTCGCAGCTTGCGCCAGTTCATTCTCCGCTTCTTCTCTCGCCAATCTCTCTCTCTCCTTCTCTTCTCTTTTCGTACGGACTCTCTCTCTCTCTCTTCAACGAATGAAAATAAGCTTACAATGCCAAAACTTAAATGTTCAAAGCGCACTTTACGCGTCCTGCGCATAATGACGAGTTAAACGCACAAACGGTAGAACGATTGGAATTCGTTTGCGTTTCCTCAAAGTATCCAACGAGATTTGCGTCTGTTAAAATCAGAGGACACGCAACCGGAAATGTCTAAATATTCCACATTCTGTGATCCCTTCCGTCGCAGAACTGTTTGAGTTCTGTAATTACTAGGTGTGTGGTACAAATTTACATACGCGCCTGTACTTGTTGGTGCAGCAAACAGTTCCATACGGCAACATCTACTACGGTATCTACTAACAACAATTGTACTAACAAATGCGCCGCGCGTATAACTGTACGTGCTTGCGGGTGACAAGTCAACTCGCTAACGGCTAACGACGTAGGTATGTAAATGTACGCGTTGCGAGAGTGCCGTCCGCGGAGAGACGGGGCTCGGAGACGACGACGCAGCGGCGCCAGCTGCCTGACGATGCCGAAGAGGACGCAGCTCGTCTGAGATAGAGGAGACGTCATGTAGGTAGAGGAAGTCACCTAGACAGCTACATATGCAGACAGCGACTGCCGACCCACCGCAGCGGCCGGCACCAAGACGTGGTGGTAATGCGGTCGCGCTCGAACGCCACCGCTTTGCACCTCTCGGTGTGGAACAGGCACCAGTTGCAGCTCCGCGCGTGCACGACCTCCTTGGCGACAGTGAGAAGCGCGTAAGTGAGCGCGGCGATCAGCTGCAACAGCAAGACGCGCCGTGGAACGCGGTGAGCGCTCGCCCAGCTGAGCCGAACAAACGCTGGGCTTCATCAGAACTGCCGCCACCGCATAGGGAAAGAAAGAAATGCGCCGAGCGCGGGCCGTTGACGGCCAGCGAAAGCGCGTCCGCCAACGCCATGTGCAGCGCGACCAACGACACCTTCAGCAGGAACATGACGACGACTCGGCTCTTCTCCGCGTGTGCTCAAGGACGCACGAAAATTACTTACTTTAGTAAACTACAACGAACGGCTTCACCCTAAACCCTTCACCCACCGAATACCTTCTGTAGCTTGGCTGGTTCGACTCTTGGATATTTCCAAAGGTCTATAGGCAATTCGTAGATCCACTTTATGAAGGTGCATTGTATGTTCATTAATTGTTTTGTGGACACAGTCAACATCAGTTGTTCAATCTATCTGCTGCAGTCTGCCGTAGTAGTAGTAGTCTACTGCTGTAGTCGCCAGGTCGAGGAGGGAGGACCACTCAGTCCCCCCCCCCCCTGCAGTGTGGCAACTCAACATTTCAAGGGGAGGAGGACTCTGGCATGCTGCAACTACTGCAACGAATTGTGATACGCATGGACAAATGTAATGTACAAACAAACAAATCAACGTGTTGACCATTACGATAAGAGTGAAAGAATAGCGTGAGAGTGTTAAGAAGTCAACTAGCTAAATAACAGGTATATAACAGGCATGGTTACGTACAATGCTGTCTGCGCGCCTGTATACCGAATCAAAAGTTATTGAGTTGTGAAGTAGCCAGTTTGGCGTAAACTAAAACACACGACCAACACGACCAAATGTTAGGGCTTAGGCTCAGGCTTTTGCTTAGGCTTAGGCTTAGGCTTTTGCTTAGGCTTAGGCTTAGGTTTAGGCTTTTGCTTAGGGTTTGTTTTTGGCTTGGCTTGGTTAGGCTTGTGTTGGTCGTGTTGGTCGGGTGTTTTATGTAACGCCGCCAGTTTGCTGTTTGAATATGCAATTTTTGTATACTGTAAATTACGCATTTTTGGCGGCGTCTGCGCATAGTACGCAAATAAGCAACAAACAATTTTTTGTGTATCGAAGATTGGACAGAGGGCAGAGGAGCAGCAGACGCGATGTCCGGCGAAGAGGTGGAGGTGTTTGAGCCGATCGCGAGCGAGATGAGGAAGGTCGGCTTCGTGCCGACGCCGCCGACGATGCCCACGCCCATCGTGGTCAAGGTCGAGGCCGAATCGACCCCGCGGCCGACGGCGGCGGTGCCAGTGAGTAGCGCTAAGAAAGTGGCGCAGGCAGACACAGGTCTGTCCGTGTCGACAAAGGCCGCGTCGACGGACGTTTTCGTTCAGAGATCGCGCGGCAGCAGCGGTCGCCGTGGGCGCGTCGAAGCGAGCGGGAGCGTCGCGTCGTCGTCGATGACGCCTGTTCGCTCGCCGACAGCGACGCGGACTTGCGCGAGAGGTCGTCAGCTCGAAGCTGTGGGTGTGTGGGAGTGAAGCCGTTCGTTGTAGACACCGGCAGGAGGTGGACCAGCTCAAGGAGAAGCACCGCCGCGAGGTGGTCGAGTACCGCGCCCTCTGCCGCTCTAAGACCGCCCGGCCAGCCTCCACGGCCGCCCTGCTGGCCGAGCCACTCGACCACCCGCCCGCTTTCAGTGCCGAGGTCGAGACTCGGCTCGCTTGCGTCTACCGCGATTGGTTCTTTCTCTGCTGGCGATGTCGGCGACGGTGGACGCGCCGAGGCCTCCTCCTCAGCTGTCGACGACGCGCTCGCCGCCCTTCAGTCCCATAGCCGGACAGCTGGGCGTTCCCGCCAACATCGAAGTGAAGCTGATCCAGTCTCCAGCCGAGCATGACGCGCCTCCCTCCGTCGCCAGTCGGACGAGCAGCGTCGACGACGGCGTGCGCCGCGGCCGTCGTGAACGGCCAGGGGCCGCTCGAGTCAACGGCTGTCGACGACGACGACGCCGCGCTGTCGACCGGCTCGCCGGTGCCGCCGGCCGCCGACGACGTCGCTGCCGAGTTGAACGGCCCGCTGCCGCGACAGCAGACGTCGACCGCTCGTCGTCGTCAGCAGCGCCGCGGCACGGCAGACGCCTCGCGAGCGGGCGAGGCCGCAGCCGCACTGGGCAAGAAGTGGGTTGATGCAAGCGGTACTGTACTGTACATCTAAAAGTTGTTTTACTGCACCATTAAGGAAAAATTTGCGTTACTGTATATTCGCCTCGCCTACCGTACTCATTTGTTGCCACGAATAACCGAACTATGCAAATTTTTCAAATTGATTTGTACTTGCAACGGTTGATTCATTTGGCGGCTATTTCCAAAATATGCAACCGATACAAGCACAACCGATACAACCGATCGCTTCGTGTATGCTGAAAACACAGCGCCGCAGGCAAAAATTTGTGACTTTTTGGCTAAAAACGCGCTTCAGTGACTCTAAAAATGATCAGTTGGAGCCTGAGCCCACCTATGCGACGCGCGCGACATGACGCGTTGAGTGCACGATTGGGCAACGTCGAGTGGTGTGGTGCGGTGCTGGCGTGCGTGCTGCGCGCCGGTGCGCTTGCTGTGCAGCGGGAGGGAGGTCTCGTCTGCAGACGCAGTTGTGGAAGTGTCGACGACAGCGCGTGTTTTAGAGCAACGTGGCGGAGCTGGCCGAACGGGTGGCCGAGCAGGTGAACAAGGCGGTCGAGGAAGGGTTCGCCACCCTTCTCGACAGGTCAGCTCGAGGCGCTGTAGATCTGTGCTCGCATCATCATCGTGGTGAGGTCGACGGTTGCAGACACCGACAGGAGCTGGAGCGGCTGAAGGAGCTGCACCGCCGCGAGCTCGGCGAGTACCGCGCTCGCTACCGCTTCCAGGTCGTCCAGCCACAGCCAGTGCAGACGACGTCAGCCCTCCTAGCCGAGCCACTCGACTACCCAGCCGTCTTCGGGCCCGAGGTCGAGGCTCTTCTACTTGCTCGTCCTGCTTACTGGCTGGCTGTCCACCGCGAATGGTTCTGTGTAGGCGACGTCGGCGGCGGTGGACGAGCCGAAGCCTGGGCTGTCGACGACGCGCTCGCCGGCCTCCAGCAGTCCCACGGCCAGACAGCTGGGCGTGCCCGTCTCCAGCGAAGTGAAGCTGTTCGACTCCGCGTTCGGCGAGGAGGCTGTCGCGCCTTCGTCGCCGGCCGGACGAGCGATGTCGACGCGTCCCGCAGTCGGCGGCGTGGACGGCCAGGGGCCGCTCGAGCCTGGCGCCCATGTCGGCGCCTCGGCGTCGGCACGGGGCGTCGTCGGCGCTGCGTTGTCGACCGGCGGCTGGCCGGCGGCTGCCGTCGACGACGCCGCCCAGCTGAACGGCCCGCTGCGGCCGCAGCAGACGTCGACCGTTCGTCAGCAGCAGCGGCACGGCGCGGCGGCGGCGGACGAGAGGACGACGGCGCGCTGTTCGCGAAGTGGGTTGATTGTTGGTTTCTGTTGTGCAGCAAAGTCGTTGGTTCTCTCGTGTCCGTGGGCGCGACGGACGCAGTGCCGTGTTGCGTTTCTTGCAGTTGGCGGTGTGCCGACGGGAGCCTTGTCGACAGACACTTTCCGTTCAGACGGCGCGCATCAGCAGCGCTCGACGGAGCGGCCGTTGGCTCGTCGGGGCGAGCGGAAGCGTCGCGTCGTCGACTACGCGGAATCGCTCGCCGACGACGTCGACGCGGAAGACGGAGAGACGGCGTCCACAGGTCGACAGCGCCCTACGAGTACGACCGACAACGGTTCGAATGCTTGTTGTTGTTGCTGGATTAGGAGCAACGCTAGGAGGCCGTCAATGGCCCATATAGCATACCCATCTCCATGACGCCTTCCTGTCTAGAGCCGCGTAATTAGCCAAAAGACTTTCGGAAGGACGCCATCTGTAATATAGGGCAGCGACGGCACGAGAAATCCATTGGGAGGGAAGTCGTCGATCTAGTGGCGGATCCAACGGAAAATTTTTTCCGAGAGGAGGGATTTTGCTGGAGCTAGGACCCTGCTGAACTTTTTGGATGTTGGGCCATTTCGGCGGTTTGACCACTTACTAGCATTTTTTATGCGGAAGGCAGTGTAGTGTACACATACATACCGGACATGACAAACCACCTGTGAAATAGCACCGTCGTGCTTACATGAAAAAAACATAGTGTATTGTAATAAATTGGCTCAGAGCAATACACAACAAGCAGGTCCGCTAGGCACGTTTCTTCTCCACACCGCCTAGCCCTTGCCCCCCCCCCCTTAGATTTTCGATTTCGGGAGGGGGAATTCCCCCTTTCTCCTCCTCCTGATCCGCCACTGCCTCGATCTAGTGGATCCATCAGGAATCGAATCTAGTACCGTACGCGTAAGAGGCCGATTCCCTACCACTAGCCCCTTGGGCGTGTCCCCAAAAAAAACGTGTCCCTAACCATGTCCCCATCTCAACTTGGCCTTTATACCAGGACAACATTTTAGCTGCAGACTTTTTTTCTTATACTCCAACTAATACTGCTACAAAAATTGTATACCAGTGTTCCATTTTTTGACACCAGTATAATCAACGGTATAAAAAATCTGTTTCAAAAAAAAATCTTTATACCATCAATTTCTTTATACTGGGGATAAGAGATTACAAATAGTTTTAATACTCAGAATATGTAACGTCTGGATCATGGTATAATTTTTTTTTTTAAACCGCGATAAGAGAGCATTGGACATGGTATTCAGCACTGTATACCATTCTTGTTCAGTATTGTATGACATCAGTTTTAAGAGAAGTTATACTTTACCTGGGTTTCATCATACTCAAGATCATATTAAAACTTATACTGGTTTTAGATTCGTATAAAGCTTCTAGCGGAGACGCTGGCCAGAAGAAGAAGAGGAAGAAGAACAGCACTTGCCATGGACAGAGTTGACATGTGATGTTGCACTGGACAAATTATTTGCGTGTGCATGTCATCGTGTTATACTGGTATAATGCCTCCTCCCCTCATTGTGCAGTGGTGTTTATGCATTTTAAAATGCAGTCCTGAAATGGTGGAAAACTTTGCATGAAACTGGTTTGGCAAACAAATGTGATGAAAATTTCTTTGGATAAACCTTGTATTTCGGTGCTTTACATGATTATTATGTTGTTTTAATTGATGCATTACTGTTATTGCAACATTTGCCATAAAACTTTGCCACGTTTTCGTTGTGAGACCCACAGTGGTGGGCATTTGCAAAAAAAACGAGTCTGATGGCTTGGCTTTTTGCCATTTTCTGATTTCTCTCCAATTGTTTTGGTTTTTGATTATTTTTTTGGGCAAAAAGTGGCGAGTTTCTTCACATTGGTGAACGCGCTTCTCAGGTCGACCTTCATGTAGAACTTTGGACTATATTTGTTGGAAAAATACGCTTATTTTGGAATTTTTTTATTTCAATTCTATGTCCCTGCCCTTGGAGCAGTCATCTTCATCCAACTGCTCTGTGGAAATCTTGCCAGAAGTCAGTGCATGCCTCAAATAATTATGTATATGCATTTTCTCATGTGAATGTTTAATTTAGTGGCTGCAATTATGGTATTAATAACATTATTTAATTAATTTATTTCTGAGCAGCAAAATACTAGTATAAATCATTTCTACCGGTATAGGTATCGGAGACATTGGAAGCACTGATTGATACTGTTGTTCTGGACATTGACCTCAGCTGCTGCTTTGGTGACAACAGTGCAATGCAGTCAACTGAAGAAGGGACTGGCAACAGTGGAGCTGAGGAAGGTATGAGCATTCGTTTTTTGACATCTTTTTATACCGGTATACGTTTTAATCCTTTACTAGGTGTGGCGAAGACTCTAGTGGATATGGAGTTGTCTAAGACGATCCCTTTCGACTTGACAGCCAACAGGGACACGTACTTCGACAACGTCGCTGTGGGGCAGCTGAAAACCTACACCTACATCCCTATCCTCTCTCAGCAGTTGTTTCCTCATCAAGCTGCTTTTCTGGACAGTGAAAGAGAAGGGGAAATCCCAATTTTTGACGCTCGAATTGTAGGTGTTTGTGCAGGCTTTGGACAGATAGTAGCAATGGATTATGATCCATCATTGTGTTCAGGATGTCACTGATGGAGCAATGAGCAAGTCACTCGGCTCTCACCTCTTTATCGGTCGGAAAAGTTTGGCACTTGATGCCATCGAGGCTAACCTGCCTGGAACGTGTCAGAACCTGTCAATGGAAAAAAAACTGGCGATGCTTCGAGCAGTGGATAAGGTGTGTTAGCACGAAGGCGCAAGTGCCAAAAGCTTATGAGGCTTATACCAGTTTAGCACTATAAAAAAATCTACTTTGATGGTGGAAAGGAGATTATTGGTCCAACGTCGCGAATCCAAGTGCTGGACAGTGGCAGGATTTGGACCGGAAAGGTGACGGACGTGATGATCGACGCAGCAGGAGACATTTACTACAAGAGCAGCTTCAGCGAGAGCAAGTGCATTGACTACTCCATGAGTGCAGCCTGATTCTTCATGCTTAATACCGGTATAAGCAACTTGCATTTCAGTTCCACCACTACTTTCGCTGCAGAGCTGCCTGGCCAGTGGCCAAACTCGCAGATGACATTAAGCTCACTCCTGCAAAGTTGAGTATGGCAACTCACATTGAGAAGATTCACAAGAATGGCAGAGTGAAAAATAAGTCCCTGGGTGACTGGAGTGGACACACGTGCAACATCATTGTGGATGGAAATGTGCACTGTGGCATCATTGAACTTGTGGACGAGTTTGACCACATGGTGACTGTTTACGATCTGGAGACCGGTTTGGTTGAGCCTGTTCGACCATGGGACATCTACCAGGTCGACGACATCAGGAACGTCAAGTGAGGAGATGCCCTCACTTAATTTAAGTTCTTATAAACAATTGTTTTACTGGTATAGGATGGTGCCTTCCTCAAAAGAGCCGTCTCTACTGGCCTCAGCTGGCCCATCACCAGCTGGAGGTTTTCCAGATCCATTGAACCGTCCCATTGATCAGCCTCCGAAAGAAAGTGGCACCTTCAAAGTGAATCAGAGTCAGATGGAAATGGTCGCATCAAAAGTGGTGGCTGCTGAGAGGATCAGGAAAAAGGGCAAAGGTTTGAAGGCACTGTCAGCACAGACAAGCACAAGCCAAGAAGTGGACCTGAGCACGACAGTGTATGTTGCTTCATCTTGAGTTATACTGGTATATGGATTGTTACTTCCATAGCTTCAGGATCTCATCTATTGTTGGAACTTCCGTAACTCAGGTCACCGAAAAGGTGATGGGTCAGTTGAAGGGCTTCTATGACAATTACTCTGCTGATGTGTCAAAGTCTCTAGCCACTGTAGGCCTGGACCTCAAAGGCGTCATGTCCGAGATTCGGGCATCAAAAGGTGCTTCTGATTTTCCTTTTCTTCCATTTGCTTTTATACCTTTGTGGTTATACTGATCTAATTTTAACCAAAATGGATCATACATTGAGCGCAAATTCAGAGCTAGCCAGGGAGCAGATGAAGTCTGCCAAAGAAGTTGTTCTTGGGCAGGCTGCAAATGCAGAGGAGGTGCTCAAGTTGGCCAGAGGCGTCACTGGGTCAGAGACTGGCACAGACTATGACAAATCAAACTTGGGTCGCATAGAGTCAAAACTGGACTCCATCATTGCGACTCTTGCTGAGAAAGAGGTGCCACTGCCACCGCCAGCTATTCCATTTGCAACCGCTGTGAATTACTTTCGTTTTACCAGTATAAGCAGTATGGGAATGTCTGCTTCTGTTCTTTAGCCAGTGGCTTCGAGCGTGGTTCACGGAGAGGGGTGCGTGGCCTCGGGCTCCACTGATGTGAACCTGACCGAGAGCATGCGGCACTTCGAATCAATGAAGCAAAGTCTGGCTGCTGAGCAGATGGCTCAGAACAGCACACCATCTGCTGTGTCGAGCGTGCACCCGAACGACAGTGCGAGTGGTTCAAAGCTTGCAGAATGCACCTCACCCTCGCAGCTGCAAAGCAGGCGGCTTGCCCCTTTGAGGCTGGAGGAGCGCTTCGAGACTGTCTCTAGGGTCTCAAGTGTTTCTGACGCAGACAGTGTTCTGCAAGAGGCCTCAAAACTGCTAAAAGACAATGGCCTGTCCTCGGCATCCCTGGCCGGAATGGTCTGTGACTTTTGAAAACTTTGTGTAATTATAGCAGTGTACATTGTTGTCTACACCGGTATAATGCTGAACTCGACCATTGTTGCAGCATTTGCACCGGATTCGCCCAATTGAGCATACAAAGGACGAGGCTCACACTGTGATTGTTGTTGAGGAGACAATAGTTGCGGCTAAGGGCGACTCTTTGTCTGCCGAAAATACGTTGAAGCCGACGCAACTGCTCAGCGACTTTGGGGTTTTTGAAAGGAACACAGAATCCTCTGGATGTACTCTTAAAGGGTTCTCTGTTACTACCATGCCAGCTGAATTGGCCAAAGGCATTTTGTCTCGTTTGGCATGCCTGAGAGGCAGAGGAGTCGCTGCAGAGGATCTGACTGAGGGCATCACCAGTTGTCTGAAACTCTTCCACAATCACGTCCAGCTTCTCGGTTCGCCAATGCCGAAGCCAATACTCTTTGAAAGTAGGTGTTTTTTGTCTTTATGCTGGTATAACACTTGTTGAAATTTTACTTTAAACAGTTAACAGTTGACAGTTAACAGAATATGCTGCTTCAGAGAGCCCTGGAAATATGGGACTCAAGCGCCCTGGCGGGACGATGTCTGACATGGTGAACAACAACTGTGAGCCTCTAAAATCTGTGTTGGAGTTCATCGTTCGTCACCTGCAGACGACGCCGGAGGTTTGGTTGCTTTACACTGCTTTATACCGCTATAATGGCTTGACAGTGGCTAACACGATCGCTTGACATGACATACCAGTATACATTAATGCGTGCCTCTTGACCTGTTTCAGAAGGTTCTCGCCAACTGTGTGTGGGAAGCTCTAAGAGCGTTCCAAAAGCAATACTTGAAAGTCCGAACGCGACACACACCGTTGAAGTGGAGGGCTTCCCAGAAGTCACGGGCCGCGAAGAAGACGACCACAGAGGGGGGCGCGACTGCAGCGGAGGGGGACCCGACTGCGCCGGTGGGGGACACGACTGCGCCGGAGGGGGAAGCGCAGGAGAGGCGCACAGCTGACTCGAACGTGTCGATCGAGTCACACAGATCGCACAGTTCGAAGAGCTCCAGCTGCAGCATTGTTGATGCTGCAGAAGAAGACGCTCCAGCAAAGAAACGAGCCAAAGTTCAACAGCAGAATGAGGACGATGATGCTGCTGTCGCACAGACGGCGTCGGTGAGGAAGGGTGGAAAAAAAGTGCAGCAGAAGCCTGCAGCTGGGAGGGAGAGGGCACCTTCTGCATCCAGCCAAGGTGCAAGTAGCAGTGTCGGCAGCATCAGTGTTGGTGATTCGGCTGCATCGGGTGATGACGTCGCTACGAAGGGGAAGGAGGGCGCGACAGCTAAGAAGCAGCTGACTAAGCAGGAGCGCCTTGCCAAGCTGAGCGCAAAACTGGGTATGCTAGCCCGGAAAAAAAGGTTTTATACCGGTAAACTGGACAATGTGTGTTGCAGCGACAATGTCACCGGAAGCCGCACAGGCGTACAAGCTGAAGCTGAAGCAAAGGAAACAAGAGCAACAGAAATGACACGTTAATCCGAATACTCAAGTATGTAGTCGAACTAGTAGTGGTTGAATCAGTAGTGGTTGAAGTAGTGGGTAGTGCGACAGTGATTTGCGTTCCCCTATACCGGTTGAAATAAAACGTGTTTTGAAGCTTTGGCTTTTGCGATCGCTTTTTATACAAATATCTTTGAGAAGACGCTGGTCTGTGACTGTCGAGTGCAGTTTGTTTTATTAAGGGCCTTTCTCAAGCGAAAAAAACATGTCTGAGCCTGACGCTGACAGCGAGCCGTCTCTGGCCAAGCAACTTAGGCTAGTTGCTACCAGGGTTGCATAAAAAAAAAAAAATTTCAAGTTTTTTTTTTAAATTAAAAAAAAATTTTTTTTTTAAATTGACTTAGGAGCCATCATTGGTGCCAAATACCTGTACTATAAGATACTTTTAGCCTATTAGAGTGTCAAACACAAGTACTAGTGCTTCCCTAAAGCCTTTAGAAGCATATTTAGCATCGTTCTAGTCAAATGGTGACAAAGCCGCTGCCTCTAAATGGTCGTGTACGGTATCGCACTATGTTGGGAACCAGTTGGGAACCCCAAAAAGAGCTTAGTTTTGGTGCTAATAAGCAAGTTTATGCATGAATAACACCTAATTGTACCATCTAAACACCATTTAAACGCCTTTTTGCCACTCAAAAGCTAAATTTTACCCAAAAAAAAAAAATTTTTTTTTTAATTTAAAAAAAAAATACAACATTTTTTTTTAAAAAAAAAATTTTTTTTTTTTAAAAAAAAAAAAACTTTTTTTTTAAATTGTGCAACCCTGGTTGCTACATATGTTTATACCGGTATACGCAGGTCAAGGCCCAATTTCCCTCCCCCCACGGGGGTACTGGTAATACCAGTTGTGCTGGTAATACCAGTATAAGCCCTTACGCATCAATGCTTTGCATGAAGCTCTTCTGAGCAGTCACAACTATTACAGAAGGGCGCAACGGCGACAAGAACGGGCCGAGAAAGACAATTTGCAGCTGAAGACGAGTAATGAGGAGCTCACCAGCGCCATCGATGGCAAGGTCACCGAAATCGCTTCTCTGAAGAAACGCATGAAGGAGCTGTCTGCTGCGAATGTGGACATGACATGCAACACTGCGACTGTGGCCATGCTGAAGGACGAAGTGAAGCAGCTGGAGTCGAAGCTGCATGACTGTCAGTCAGAGCTGGCTGTGGCAAAGGGGAGAGAGAGCATGCTTCTCGAGCTGCTCGACAAAAAAGAGAAGAAAATTGCCGAGGTATTTCTTCTAATACTGGTATTTTTGTAACTTCGGTCGTGATACACATTTGTTGATCATTCAGCTGATCGCCAAATCGGCAGTCACCAATGTGCCAGCAGGCACCACAAACCTGCCCGCACAGAGCGAGTCTCTCGAGTCGTCAACAGCTGAGGCCAAGGCCTGTGAGAAGCCAAGGAAGAAAGGCATGAAGGCGAAAAGAGAACACGCTGCGCACAACGAACAGCATCCTGTGCACGACGGGAAGCGCGTACCAGCCCAAGATGAACTGGAGCAACAGAAACGTTTCGAGGACATCCATGCCAACAGCAAAGAAAACGTCGACTTCATACAGATCAAAGCTGGCGTTTTCGCCTCCCTCGTCCCTGCTAAATGCTACGGCTACTTTGCTGAAGCAGGGACGAACTGCGTTTTCCTGCCAAACGCGTCAATCCCGATTGAGGTATACCAGTATAAAAACCGGCGCAGACAATAATATTGGCATCTTGCTTGCAGGTGCTCATGGAGGCCAAAAAAAAGCGGAGCAACGACAGCAGCAGTTCCTGTCCACAGTCGCTGACGAAGTGAAAGCTTCTGATGAGGCAGACGCATTGTATGCGAAAGAGCTGGTGCTTTGCCTTTTCTGCTCTTTCATTGCGGATCTTCAAGGTCCTATCTACTTCGATGGTGTGTTGCTGTATCCATCCAAAGTGAAGACCTTTATACCAGTATAAACATTGTCGTGAAACTTTAGGTTTGCGGCCCGTGCAGACAACGAAGTGGGCCAAGGACCCATTGGCAACGTCCGACTTTATTGTCACTCAGCAGCCTAAGTACCTGCAGCAGTTCTTCAACATTGCTTTGAAAAACTGTGACCTCAATGAGGTACAAGCGCTTCTAAGTGCTGAAGCATTTCCCTGCACTGCTGTGTGTTTAGAACCAGAAAAAGAAGATGGTACTGCAGACCATGTCGAGCCTGTGGAACAACTGGCTCAAGTCATGGAATGGCGTGTCTGTCTTCAAGGGCACGAAAAAGCCAACATTCGAGAAGTGTCCTCTGCCGAAGTTCATCCTCCAAAAGAAGGACTCGTCCCGCTTCAAGGAAAACAAGGCCCTGCGTTAGTAGGATTTGGGCGTTTACATTTTATTGGGAGCTTATGCTGGTAAAATGTGTGGATGTGCTTTGACTGGTACTGCAATTTGGATTCTTGCAGCTCTGGCGCCCCCACAGGCGGATGGACGAGCGCTCCAGGGGCCCATCTGGGGCGAGCCGGCTCAGAAGAAACTGAAGGTGAAGCTCACCAAGGTGAAACTGAAAACGCCAAAGAAAGGCAGTGCACAGAAGAAAAAGGAGGAGCCATCAAAGAATGATGAATCTTCTGAGCGCACTACTGACAGTGACACCGACTTGGACGAATTCGCTGAGCTGAGTGACTCAGCCATCGATAACAGCTAAATGTCTTCTGCTGCACCCTAATGTGGTTCCTCGTTTGTCGGACATATTTGATTGTCACGTGCTTTGAGTAAAGGTGTATTTGGATGAGTTTTCATGTGACAATTTGTTCCCAACCCACATTCTTTACTGACTGATCCCAGTGTTGTGTTTTTACTGGTATAACCATTAATTTCTTAGGCAACTAACCTGCCTGCCGGATTCCATGGAGCGTGTTCTGCTAACTGCCAAACATTGTTAAGTATTAACGGCCTCCTCCCACCATGTCTCGCAAGCGGCCACTGCATGCACCAGTGTCACCGTCAGTGGAACTGGTATTGTTTTTTCTATACCGGTATAAACAGTTATACTGGTTATCACATGCTTAGGAGTCTTGGGATGACGACGACGAGGATGGTGCTGCCACTGCCATCCCACTAGTGTCAGAAGCTGCCCAGCAGTTTATTGGAGATGAGTCTGACACATCTGATGATGAAGAAAGTGACAGTGACAATGGCATTGATGGTGTCAATGCTCAGGAAAAGCCTTCGGGCTCAGCTGCTGCTGCAAAGCAGAAACCTCAGACCCTGAGAAGTGGAGCCGCTGCAGTCTCTGAACAGTTGCGCCTGGAGGCAGAGCAACACCTCCAGCCTCTCCCAGCGGATTATGAGTGGAGAGACGGGCCTGTGCACGAACTGCCTATGTGCCCTTGGACACCATCCAATGAATTGAGTGTAAATGCTGCACCAGACTTGACAGGAAAATCGTTGACAAGCATTTTTATCAGCATGTCAGAAGAGTGCATCAAAGAATTGGTGAGATGCACAAACATCAAGGGGCGAAAGACATACCCAAAAACCTGGCCTGAACTTACTGTTCAAAAGGCACTCAAATTTGTTTCCTTGGTGTTCTACTTTGACTGTTGCACCAGGCCACGCCTGAAGGATTACTGGTGTCAAGAACTGTCTGATGCATTTGTCGCATCTACAAACATTTCAATGACTAAATTCATGAAGTGGTATAGCCACATCTGCCTTTATGTTGACGATGAATACACTCCAGCTGAGAAAAGCAGAAACAAAATATATAAAGTGGAAAAGTATTTAAACTTGGCTCAGAAAAATTTCCACAGAATGAGAAAGCCTCCCACCAGGCACATCAGTTTGGATGAAGAAATGGCTGAGTTTAAGGTGTCACTAGGAGTACTTGCAGCTATGCAAGTGATTGATTGATTGTATACTGGTAAAACCATTAAAGTGATACCAGTATAGGGACGCAGTGGACTTGTACAAGTCATAAAAGGAAAACCCAGAGGAGAGGGCCTGAAGTACTACAACCTCTGCGATCCGCAGTCTGGTTATGTGTACAGTTCTCTCCTGCACTCATCCAACCATGTCAGATTCCAAGAAGTGTGGGGACGCATTGTTGCCATTTGTTACAAATTGGTAGCTGGCAACCCTGCATGTGGCATCCACTCATTCCTAGATCAAGGCTTCTATGTTCGTTTACTTTGTTTATACTGGTATAAACTATGCAACAACATAACACAGCACATCGTGCACACCATGTTAATACCGGTATATGTTTAGGTGTATACCGATAGATATTACACGACAGTTCACATGAACTATGCTATGTCAAAACGGAAAACTTTCTTTTGTGGAACCTTGAGGAGGGAGCAGCGTTCAAACCTCCCAGTTAAGATTATGCAAGCCACCAAAGCTAGCTGCACGCCTGCTGCTGTGAAAGCATTGGACAGGGGACATACTTTGAAAGTGGAAAGCAATTACGGTGTGGTGCTCTTTTTGTGTTAATGTCTTGAGCAAATGCAGACAAAAATATGTACATATACCGGTATAGGGGACACTGTTGCCATCACTTGGATGGATGCCAGGGCTGTCACCTTCCTGTCATCGATACCAAATGTGGACAGTTCAAGTACTGTCTGCTTCAGAAAAGGGAAGACATCAAAAGGGGAGGTTTACAGAATGATGATTTCACAACCAGCAGTTGCTGCAGAATTCAACAAGCACATGGGCGGGGTGGATTTGCAGTAAGCTTGCCTGTTTTACATTTTTTTTAATACTGGTTTAACATGAACGTTCAGTGATCAGCTGTGTGCGTCTGTGAAGCACCACAGAAAATCAAGGCGCTGGTACATGTCGGCTGTCGCACTGCAGTCGCTAGACTGGTTCTGTGCCAACAGCTTTGTGTTGTACCGAGAGTCATCGAATCCCTCAGCCACCAATGCCAAAGTGAAAATGGAGATTGCGAAACGCTTGATTGAATTCGCAGATCACTTGGACAGCATGGGTAGTCTGAGGCAGGGCATCACCAGTGCGGTTGAGGTTCCTTCAGAACCGTCAAGCCCTCCTCCAACTCTGCCGCCCACTGATGTAAAAAAAATTCGTTTGCAGATCGAACTAGGCCACTTCCCAAGACAAGCAAAGGTGAATCTCTTTATACCAGTATTACGTATACAAAAAAAAACCATTCCAGGTTGCCAGAGAATGCCAAGGACATTTGCAGAGGAAAAGAACTACATATTATTGTTGCATTTGCAAAGTTTTCCTCTGTGTCGAATCAGGCTGCTTTGAGCGCTTTCACAAACAAATTGACTATTTATTCGATGACAGCACATTGAAAAAAAGAAGAACTGGCAGAAGCAAAACCCGATACTAGTGTGATTTGACGTCTTTCTTTCTAAACCAGTATATAATGCCTGATGACAGGGTCGTTTCTCTCAGCACTTGTGAACTGTGCATGACGCTGATAACGCCAGTCCTTGCATTCCATTCTCTGCAGACAAACATGACGTTTCTACCAGTATATACAAACAAACAAAAATGCAGCTTCGCATTGCCTTATACTAGGAGGAACACTTCAGTAGAAAGCATATGCAGTGTTTGGTAACAGTATATGGCATCAACCAAAAAAATGGGGACACGTTGCTTTATCCGGCGGATAAGAAAATATTTTGCTAATACCCCTAACACTAGGATAAAAAAGTGCGTTTTTCCTATATACTAAGATAAAGCCGGTTTTAGCTAAGGATAAGGCGTTGTCCTGGTATTAAGACTTTTTTTTGGGGACACGATTGGGGACAACCCATACCCCACTGTAGTGGGGGGTCACGCCCAAAGGGCTAGGCCATACGCTGCCTTCTTTCGACTGCTTTGGTTTCGTCTTCGGCGTAAAGTGTGAAGAAGTGACGTGACGCGGCGGCAGTAAGTGACGCAGTTGGCAGTTGAACTGTGGTTGTAGGGAGCAGCGGCGACGACGACGACGCGACCGTCTTTGCGTGCCGCGAGTGCCCACTGACCTACTCGTCGGCGGCGTTCCTCGCGGCGCACTTCTCGCGTCTTCACGCCGGCGAGCGGCCGTTCCGCTGCCGATGGGCCGACTGCGCGTACGCCGCCCAGACGCAGTGGAACCTGAAGCAGCACGTCGCAGCGGTGCACGAGAAGCGCAAGCCGCACGTCTGCGCCGACTGCGGCAAGGCCTTCACGCACAAAGTCAACCTCGCCACCCATCGCCGCATCCACGCCAATGAGCAGCCGCACGCGTGCGCCGAGTGCGGCCGGCGCTTCATTCAGTTGAACAATCTGCGACGGCACGAGCAGACCGTCCACGAAGTTAGCTCGTTCTTGTTGCGTATTGTTCAGTGGATATTATGGGTACGTTGCAATTGCGTTATGCAGAAGTTGCAGCCGTTCAAGTGCGACGTGTGCGGGAAGGCGTTTGGAGTGAGCAACAACCTCGCGAAGCACCGCCGTCTCCACGAGGGCGTCAAGCCCTTCCACTGCTCCCTCTGCCCCTTCCGCAGCGCGTGGCGCAGCTCCGTGCGCCAGCACGAGAGGACGCTGCACGGCGTGGGGCGCTGAGGCGACGTGGACGGGTCGCCGTTGTTCTGCAGCGTCCGTCGTCTCTCTCTCCGTAGTGTGATTTGATGGTGTGATTTAGGATTCGATTGACTTGATGGTGTAGTTTAATCTATTGGAGGCCGGTGTTTTGTGGAGAACGGAATGGGGATGAGAATGAAAACGTGTTGATTGTAGAGCCACGCCGCCGCTGAGCTTCTGTAGTCTGTAACAGAACCAGCCGACTTCAACTGGTTCTTCAACTCAAACGACTGAACTTCGCGCGCACTAATGCTGCGCTGCGTCACTAGTAGTGTGTCGGCGGTCTGTCTATAATCTCTACGTTGGCCGGTGATGTATATACCGTAAACCCTATAATTAGCCCCCCGGGGGCTAATTGTTTCGTTCGAGCTCTAGGAGGGTGTATAATTATAGGGGGTGGGGGGCTAATAAATTGGAAGTGTCGATGTGTGGGCAAAAAGGCGCGTGGAGGCGATTTTTAAGGGAAGAAGGCGCTGTGCACACACGTTGGTACACTCTAAGGGGCCATTTATACTTCGCTCCGCTCTGCTCCGCGCAGCGTAGTCGGGAGGCCGCTCCGCGGGAGCCGACTCCCGCGCAGCAATGCGCCGCGGTAGTGGCGTACTAGCCAGCAACCAGTGTGGCGGTTCGGCAGTAAACCGATTTTTTTTCTGAGTATCGGTCGGTGTCGAAAATGTGGTGTCGTCTACCCAAGCAAAACAGAAAAAAAAATATTAAAACTAATGACCTTGAGCGAGCTTTCTCGTTTGTCGTTTCTCTAGACACACATCCCACTCTGCCCCCAGTCCCAGACCCCCTCCCCTGTTCTCAGAACAACGTTCACGTATGCATCACATGAATTTTGCGCCTCAGCAGAACTGAGAAAGCCAACCGATTGTCACAAGCACAACACGCAGATCACTGGCACAGGTTCAATAACGGCAGCGCCCAAAATCTGTTTTTCTTTCTTTTATAATCACGTTTTGCTGTAATTCAGGTACCTTGTGGCTTGCGCAAGCGGTGGTCGACCACTGTTGCTCCTAAAATCGTCAAAACTCTAATAACGTTATACGCACACACGCACACACACACTGCTGGCGCATGGACTGTGGGTGTGGGACATAACAAAAAATCAAAAAATTCAAACATCCCCCTCCAGAACCCGGTCACGGTTATTGGTGGGGGTGCTTTTGACCGCATGACGTCAACGCTGCTGCTGAGGACTGCGAGGCCGAAGGCGCCAATCCGAAGCTTTTGAACCACCTGATTAGAGGCAATTTAAGTGACGCGCTGATTTGTCTCGTAGCACCCCACAGAAATGCGTGGGGGGGGGGGGGGTGGGGTTGGGAGGTGTCCTGAAAATCCCGAATTATTCCTGCTGTTAAAAAAATTGGCGATTCCCCTGGATGCCCTGGCGTGCTCTGGAGGGGGGGGGGGTTGCGGGGGCTTATACCCTATCCCAAAAGACATTCGGAATGGCCCCCACCCCCTCCCTATGGATATTATTTTCTGAAACTCAACCCTGGGACGCTGTATTTTGGCTGTTTTTGCATTTTTGGAGCACCCCCCCCCACTCCACCAAATAATGTCTTTTAGGTCCCAAACAGCTAAATAACACTGTTTAGAGCCTATTTATACCCATTTTTGACCGAAAAGTATAAGTATAAGTCAAAAAATGGCCATCTACCCCCCCCCCACTTTTTGCTCTGGAGACCCCCACCCAAAATCGGCCAGCTACCCCCCCCCCCCCCCCCACTCTTCCCAACCCGGTTACAGGTATGTTTCCGTGGGCAGGACACCTATGGTTGTGGGTGGGGGGGGACGGAAAGTATCGCGATGTCGAATTTTTGCATTGTCCTTTCACTTACAATGGTGGGTTTTTCGGCAAAATATGGGCTGCAAGAGGTCAAAATTGGTCTGGAAACAATTGAAACGTAAAATTGTGACAAATAAAAACAGCTCACTGGATCACGACATTTCGTTTCTTCAAGAAGTTCATCTGCGTAACAAAATTGCAAGGTGATCTGTTTGCGCGCCGCCGCCTCTCGTCAGCGATTTCCCACAGCTCCTTCCGCTCGGATTGGCAAAAGCGGGCCTGAAAAATAACAAATAAATAAATTATTTAATTATTTTTTTTCCCGTCAAGTTAGAAACAAAAACGACTGACTGGCGAGAAGCAGCTGTTCCTCACTCTCGTGGAGCCAATCTCGGGTCCCAGCTGCGGCGCGATTTCGGCGCAGGCGTTCGGCTTGGCTCGCGGAGTGTGCTGTTTGGAGTTCGACGACATTTTCCAGCGACACTAGTGATCTCTGACAGCGTCGGTTAAGCACTCTTTCCATTCTTCTGTCATCTTTGGACCATTGTCTGCCATTATTCTTAGCCTCCTTTCAATTTTCAGCCGATTTCAATACCGCGAATCAAAAAATATTCCAACAGTGCTGGAATACGCTTGCCGGCGCTCCGCGGAGCAGACATTTGAATTTGGCGTGAAGGTCTCGATTGGAAAATGTGATGCGCGCAGCGCGAGTATAAATTACTTTTGCTCCGCGCGGAGTAATCTGCTGCGCGGAGCAGAGCGGAGCGAAGTATAAATGGCCCCTAACACACTCTCACACAGTCTCACATGCACATACGTGTACATACATACACATACGCGACCATACATACACCCAGACATGGAAACGTGTGCGTTTTAGACGATGGTCCATTTAAGGAGGGGGTGTAATTATACGGGGGGGGGGGGCTTATTAGCTCAAAGTGGTCTTGGGAGGGTGTATTATTATAGGGGGGGGGGCTAATTATAGGGTTTACGGTAATAGTGTTGCTATGTAATAGTGTTGCAACAAAATTTCAATTTTGCATAACTCTTGGGCCACTTAATGGATCGCTTCGAAATTTTAAACACAGGTACAATGTATCGACTCAAAGAAGGTCCCCAAGTTTGGCCGCAATCGGTTCACAGAATCGCGTTAAAAAATGTTTGATTTTTTTATATTTTCGAATACATGTGTCACTTCTGAACTACAGTTGCGATTGACGGATGTTCACCAAACTTTGAGCGAACGTGCCCTGGGGGATGCCCAAACCTTCAGCAAAGTTTTATCAAAGTCGACTGCGCAGACCAACACCTACCAGCTACCTCACCATTCTTGCTGCCAGCTGCCAGCAGCTGCCCCACTTTTGTGCCCCTGATCAGCCTGTTTGATTTGTTCGATTTCGACAAAATCTTGGGGGACGTTTGGGCATGCCATGACTTATTTTCTTTCAAACTTTGGTGATCATCCGTTTGGCACAACTGCAAATGTACTTTAAACAAATTGCAACACTGATCCAATCCGAAAATAATGTTGCACTTCCAATTGCCACTTCCGATTTCGACCAAACTTGACCACGGCCTTTCCCCTCAAGCACGCTATGGACGTTTAAAATTTTTTGGACCGTGCCGCCGAGCCGACGAAACGGCCGACATCAGCAGCATGGGACAGGAGCCGTCTGGACAGCAGTCACAGCAGGAAGGTCTCCTCTGGCAGCTGTACGTCCTGGGCGTCCCTTGAGCTGCCGGCCAGTGGAACCAACCCGGCGGCGTCAGTGACAATAATGGCCCGTTAGGGGAGCCAGCCCACGGGATCGGGGCTGACTGGGTCTCATCTCTCACTAGCAGCGGTCGATTGTGACCCGAGAGAGGCCCCCGCGACCATAGAAGCGGCCCACAAACAAACAAAAAAAAACCATCCGCAGCAGCACAGACAACCGCACATGCATGGGTACTAAGCGAATTTTGTCCGTTCAATTCGAAATTTGAATGCAGCCTCAATACTACACTGTTCTTGTTGTATACCACCGCAAATAGGAACCTGTGTGCGATTTGTCCGACAGTGATGCGAATCAAAACGTTATCCGCCTCGGCTCAACAAATGCAAATTCGAAATTGCAACCCATGTTCAGCACAAGCTTTGGTGGCCACCGTTGGTGCGCCGCATGCCTACACAACTGAACGAGAGTTGCTGAACCGAAAGATCGCCACACTACTCGGTTGCTTTCGTCATCGACACGCGTATAGGTACTTTGCGTATACTTAGCCCACTTTCTCTACTTGAACGCGCCGCTTTCTTCCATCAAAGCGATCGACGACGACACTGACAGAACGATCGCGCCGACATCTTTTTATCGGTCACCACCAACAACACACTTGCAGATCAAGCGAAGTCATCATCATAGGTGATCTGACTCCTGCCCCCAGAGTCCTCCTGCGCGCGCGGCCGCGCCGTCGGCGCTAAAATTCCACTTTTCTCAAATTTTCCGCACAAAATTTCTCAATTTCTCGCACCCGTCCAGATGGCGTGCTTGGCGTCGCCGTGATGGAAAGAGGAGGATTTGTTGTGGCTGTCGAAAGGCTCGCTGTTGGCGTCCTCAGTAGGGGGATGGGGTCCGCCGCCGGTGGGGGGCGGGTCCCGAGTCCGCTGCTGCTGATCCCGGAATCGGTCCTGGTTTCGCGCGAAGGACACCCGCACCGTGCGGCCGTTGATGTGCTCCGATTGCATCTGAGGGAGTTTTTGGACGAGGAAGACTTTATGGTACCTGCCGCCGCTACCGTATCCTAGTACTATAATACGCACGACAGAGCGGCCCAAGAGCGAGCAATCGCTCGACTCGAAATCGAGCGCACGTATACGTACGTACTGTAATTCTTCTAATACTGCCCCAGTCTACGGTGTCCCTTCAAAATAGCACTGACGACAGCCCCAATGGGGGGCACACAGCACTGGTGTTGGCAGTCGGCACCCGGCACCCATGTTGTCGTTGTTGGCAGTTGGATTAGGGGCAACGCTAGGCCTTCAATAGCCCATATATAGCATAGCCATCTCCATGACGCCTTCCTGTCTAGGGCCGCGCAATTAGCCAAAGACCTTCGGAAGAACGCCATCTATAATCTAGGGCAGCGATGGCACGAGAAACTCCATCGAAAGGAAAGTCCTCGGTCTAGTGGCTCCATCAAGAATCGAACCCAGGACCTTGCGCGCAAGAGGCGGATTCTTTACCACTACGCCATACGCTGCCTCACCCACCATGACTAGGGCGCGTCTCGCCTCCTCGTGCGTCGAGAAGTCGACAAAGGCGGACCTAGAGTCATCGTCTTCCTTGTGTTTCTTTTACACGAAGTCAGCAGACAGAAAGCACGCAGAAAGAAGGCGTCGCAGGAAGAAGGCCAGAGAAGCAGTGGACGCGCCTCTGTCTGTGGTTGACGTTGAGACGGAGGATGGAGCCGAAGCGTGAGAAGGCGTCGGCCAGACTGTCCTCCATGAGGTCGTAGCCCCTCACGTACAGCGTCGTCGAGTCCGTCGGAGCGCCGCCGCCGGCGCCGCCGACAGCCTCCAGCGACGAATCGGCCCCACCTGCCCCAGGGCGGGCACGCTTCGACGGAGACTGTGAACAATGGCCAACGGGGTGCGTGCGTGCGTGCGTGCCCATGCGTGCGTGCGTGCCGGTACGTGAGTGCCGCCCGTGCGTGCCAGTGCGAGCGTGAACGTGCGTGAACGTGCGCGCGTGCCGGTACGTGCGTGCGTGCGTGCCGGTACGTGCGTGCGTGCGTGCGTGCCAGTGCGTGCGCGCCAGTGCGTGCGTGCCGGTACGTGCGTGCGTGCGTGCGTGCGTGCGTGCGTGCGTGCGTGCGTGCGTGCGTGCGTGCGTGCGTGCGAGTCCCACCGATCCATCTGCCGAGGGATTCTCTCCGAAGAAGGCGGACGAGGCCGAGTAGGACTGGAACTTGGGCGTCTCCTGCGCGAATCCATTCCAAATCAACCTCTAAAACAAATAAAAATCAAAGCAAAAACCATGGAGCGTTTCTTGTCGAGCTGCTTGGACCGCTTGAACGTCTGCTTTTCCTCTCGCTTCTCAATCTTCGTCTGTCCCAACTTGACGAGCAGCTTCGCCTGCGCTGTCGCCTCCGCCGCCTCGTCCACGCCTGTAGATTCGTCTCAATCAATTTCACCAATTAATACAGTACGTACATCAAAATACAGTAGTCACAAGACGCCGCATACTAAGGGAGACCCCCAACTCGTCGCAATCCCATCCCATAGCATACCTGTAACTGGGGGGGGGGGGGTGTTTACCACTCCACTATTCTCCCAACAGCTCCAACCCCCAGAATTGTTCCAGAGGATTTTCACCATGTCTAAAACGATAAAAGTGAGTAAACAATGATAGTTTTTCAGTACTTTTCAGTGTTAAACGTTAAACAGAACGTTTTTCAGTGTTAAACAACCATACCACAGCTAAATAACACTGTTTAGAGCCTCTACTGACCAAAAAGCACCATTGTACGTCAAAGATTGTCGGCTACCCCCACACTTTCTGCTCCAGCCACCCCCCCCCCCCCCTCCACACACTCCCTTTTGATCCGGTAACAAGTATGTCCCATAGAGAGCATCGAAAACAATCGCTCCAAATAAAGACGTTTCACACTCTCTCGAGGCACGGGCCTCGCGCGTGCTCCATCACTCTTTGGCAACAAGCCGACACGAACGTACGCATACAGGCGCCGGGCAGACAGCGAGAGCGAGCGAAATTAGAAGAGAACGACGACCCAACAATGACAACGCACAACTCGTGCCCTTACCTACACCCCATGAAACATTTTTCGAAGCTCGAAAAAAAAATAAAAGAAAAGAAACGCTAGGCGGCTTTGGCTATTGAAGGAACGCCTTGCAATGCAAGCAACCCTCTTTAGACAAGAACAGCGCGTTGATTTGAGATTGGGGATTACAATCATACCTGTAACCGGGGGGTTCCCTCCCCCCAGGTGCTGTTTTTGACCCTACCCCCCCTTCCAGATTTGTGCGAAACTGAAACTCTACCCACCCACCCACCCACCCCCCCGACAGTGCCGATTTGAGGGTTTTGACTAGGGTATTTTTGATCCGGGGGGCGGAAGGGATTCCTTCCCCGTCCGAACCTGTAAAACTCTCTGGGGAGAAAGGCTGAAATAGGCTAGGCGGGGTGGGACGGGAGCAGAACCGTGCCTAGCGGGACCTACTTTTGCCTGTGTAGGTGGTCGAAAATTGTAAAATTTTTTCGCCTGCAGCGCCGTATTTATTCATTCATTGTTAAAAAAACAGACCGATTAGGTGCGCAACAAACCATCGATAAAATGACCCAACAGAAAACGTCGGTGTTTTTCAGTCCCTGTCGGCGTCAGATGACCATTATTGGAACAGCTAGTTAACACTATTTAGACCCCCTATTTTTACCCATTTTCGACCACCAAACGACGTACCCATTTTGACTCTATTTGGGACAAAAAAATTTTACTGTACCCCCACTTTTTTCTCTGGTCCCCCCCCCCCCCCCCTGCACCAACCCCAGCCCTTCATGGGCGTGTATGTATGGCATATGGGAACATACGAAAAGAACATAACGCCAAATTGTAACTCAATCGATGCAGTGGTGGGCACTGATTGATAATCACAGGCGCGGCTACAAAACAGGTCGAAAGGGGCATGGTTTACAGGGGGGGGAGATTTGTTTTATGTATTAGTTACTTAATTACTTTACGTGTTTACTCATTTAGTGACTGGTAAGTCAGGCGGCGAAGGTAAATGACTGCAACACACCGACTCAAACTGAAATGGGTCGGCTGAAACATTTGCAACTCCAATTTTAAAAACCGCCACAGTCAAAGTGGGGGCAAATACGGATGGGTACATACCTGTAACCGGGTCTGGAAGAGTGTGGGGGGGGGGGGGGGGGTAAATGGCCGAATTCTGGGGGGGGGTGGCAAAAAGAGGGAGGTAGCTGGCCATTCTTTGAGTTATACTGGCACTTTTTGGTCAAAGATGGGTATTAAGTTAACAAGTTTAACTACAGTGTCTCATGCGACATTGTGCCAGAAACTCACTAGCAAATTGGGTAGGTGTTCTAGAACATGAAGGCCGGGGGGGGGGTGAACAGGGGGTCACCGTTCTTGATCCGGCTAGGGAAAAACAGGGGGAGAGGGGTAGAGACAGGCAACGCACTTCTTAGAAGGGCGCATGTTACACAGTAGTGTTCGGTTTAAGTAGAGAAGAAGGGGATACCGCACAAACCCTATAATTAGCCCCCCCCCCCACCAGGGCCTAACTGTTTCGTTCGAGTGTATACGGTTCGACCAGGGTGTATAATTATAGAGGGGCTTAAAACTGGAAAATGTCGATGTGTGGGAGGCTTTGTGGGCGGAAAGGCACGTGGGGGCGATTTTTAAGGGAAAAAAAACGCTGCGTACACACATCGGCACACTCTAACACACTTTCACACAGTCTCAGTTGCACACACATCTACATACATACAAATACGCGACCGTACATACATCCAGACATGGAAAATATTGCTTTTCAGATGATGGTCCATTTAGGGAGGGGGTGAAACTATAGGGAGGGGGGGGGGGGGGCTTATAAACTCGAAAGTGGTATAATTATAGGGGGGGGGGGAGACTAAGGATTTACGATATTACAACAAGGGTGAGAGGGGCTGAAACAGACAAGAAGACTCAAAACCCGGTTTCGAACACTGGGAGGAGTCGACAAAAGCAGCAAGAAACGAGAACCACATCAACATGAACCACATCTGTCGAGGAACGTTTAACCGGCCAACTCGCCGCATTATATGGGCTGGTTGAAACATTTTCAGCCCATCTAAATTGTCTACAAATAGGAACAATAAAACAAAGAGAAAATTAGGATTGAGCCTCACTTAGCATATACCGTGGACACTATAATTAGCACCCCCCCCCATAATTATGCACCCACCCAAGACCACGTTGACTTTACAAGCCCCCTATAATTACACCCCCTCCTAAAATGGACCATCGTCTGAAAGGCAAAATTTTCCATGTCTGGGTGTAGGTATGGTCGCGTACGGGTACGTATGTACATGTACAGGGTGGGCCACCGTAAACTTCGGACGTTTGATTGCTAATTTCTCAAGCGTTCCTGCATGGATTTTGTTGAAATTATGAGCACTTATGCAGAGAGGTCCAACTTAGATCCATGACAAATTGCAGTTTATTCGACCAACCCAATCATTCGTTATGGCCTACCATAGAGAAGAAGTCAATTTTTAAAGTGCCAACCATCACTATCAACACTCTTGGCGCACCACTTAGCCACATAACGGTTACAGAAGGTACTGAGCCACAGAACGTCAGCAGCTGGCTGGATCAGGCCTTTCCCAACCGTTGGGTTAGCCAAAAGGGACCGATTGAATGGCCTCCTAGATCGCCAGATCTCAGTCCTGTCGACTTCTCCATCTGGTGCATCGTGAAAGATATCGTAAATGCCCATTCGCAAAATTCTGTTGAACAGTTCAAAAAACCCATTCAGAGCGCGTTTGAACACATTGACGCTGAACTCCAAGATTCGCCGATCGGTAGCTAAGTGGTGCGCCAAGAGTGTTGATAGTCATGGTTGAAACTTTGAAAATTGACTCGTTCTCTACAGTAGGCCATAACAGATGATTGGGTGGGTGGAATGAGCTGAAACTTGTCATGGATCTAAGTTAGACCTCTCTCCAAGAGTGACAAAATTTCAACAAAATCCATGCAGGAACGCTTGAGAAATTAGCGATCAAACATCCGAAGTTTACGGTGGCCCACCCTGTATGTGCATCTGAGACTGTGTGCGAACCGACGTATGTGCGCAGCGTTTTTTCACCTTAAAAATCGCCTCCACGCGCCTTTGCGCCAACCAAGCTCCCCACACATCGACCTTCCAGTATATAAGCCCCCACCCCTCCCTAAAATAATACACCCTCCAACAGCTCGAACGAAACAATTAGCCTCTGGGGGCTAATTATAGGGTTTACGGTATGTCTACTGAATTTCTCTGTCAAAATTCAACGTACCTGTGTACATTCA